>KI422663.1:43811-79370 GCA_000473375.1 Anopheles culicifacies | reverse complement strand
TAGTGAACCCAAGTACAAGTGACACTGATATGGAGAAGAAGCCAACGAATATGGACGAATCACGTACAGTTACGAAGACAGCACGCCAAAGTGGAATGGAAATATTGACGAAAAGTATACAGTCGCTCTCTGTATCTAAAGATGAGAAGCATACAGGTGATGCTATTCCTAACGCTGATATCGACAAGGCTGCAAACGAATGCCGCAAGGAAGAAATATCTGCGCCAACATCATCACGTACCACCGGTTATGACGAATCCTCATCACCTACCTTTTTAAGGCGAATGTATTATCTCAAATACCGTGGTACCATGTCACGACGCGGCTTCTACTCTCAGCGACGTGGATTTAATCCATAATTGAACGGAACTCTTCTAGCTACATTTTGCTGTTACAATTATTTGATGATTACGTACAACTTGATTTAATTTGATTTTTTTTTTATATGTCTTAATCCAAGTACCACAGTACTAAGCCGGCTATTAAGCGGTTTCTATTCTTAGCGAAGTGGATGATTTAATCCATAATCGAACGGAACTCTTCGAAAAACATTTTACTATTACAATTATTTCATGATTACGTACAATTCGATTTAATTTGACTATTTTTGATTATTTGATCTTTTCATTACGAGGCTTATCCATGTATTTACTGTGCTTTTGTGCGTTGTTGCAACCTCCGCGCATGTTGAATTCCATGCGAGATATATGTGGGGGTTTCGTTTTCATTTCAATGTAACATTTCATTTAATGAGCAAACCATGATAATAAAGCTGCATTTAAAGAACATCATGTAGTCTAGGTTTTCTTTACGGTCCGAAATCATGAACAGCAACGCAACAGACGTTTGCACATGCATATGGTGGAAATTTTACTGATCTGGATGTTTCATCACTAATGTCGGATTAGTGTTTGTAGGAAAAAGCTTGAGAGCTGCTAATGGAATTGCCTATGAATGCTGTAATAAACGAATATCAATAAAAAGTATTAATTCTATCCAGTAACTCTGAAACTGAAGATCACGAAAGCACCAGTAAGCTATTAAATTCTTTTTGGAAGCGAGCATTACACATATAATATTTGGACGGGCCATATGATTAATGAAAAGCTTCTCGTGGTCCTACTGACGCTTACTTAGTAGTTGAGTAATGAGGGTTACTGTATTTATAGTAAGTAGGCATGGTCGTTCATACGTTTACAAATGAAGGCTACTGAATAGTTTTGTGTTTTTATTTATTCAATTTTCTTGCATTTTTATTTGTACTGAACTCGGTTACATACGAAACATTAACATTTATCGATTGTAATCATAGTGATAAAAGTAATTCCATACCTAGTTCAATGATGGATTTAATCCGCGTCATCGCATATTTGCTCCACGACCTCTTGGAGGAGGATTCCAGCAGATAACTTCTTATTTATCTTATCTCAATGGAATCTATTGAAACTAGGTTGCTGCGGCGCATTTGAGGCAACATCGCCTGTGTTCGGCTCCTCTTTGGATATGGCTAATGCTCCAATCTTGTCCGATATATGCTCCAAAACGTTCTGTTCTGCTAATGATGCATCCGCGCCTGAGTTGTCAGACAAATTTTGTTGCGGCAACAAACAAATACCGCTTGTAGTTGGTTGCGGTTCTTCTGAATTAATAGCGCTACTAAGCATATCCCCAATCGGATACGGAATATGTTTGCCTGGAACGCATTCGATGTCGATGAACGAGCAGCAATACTTAGAGATTATGTACGCCCACCGGGTAGCCTGGGACAAGGCACAGTGCAGCATGTTCATGTCCTTTTCGTGATAATCGCAACTGATGCCTACCGCGAAGGCGTAAATATCCATCTGCAGGATATATTGTGCTGTTAGGGCGGACGGAAACTTGCTTTTGCCAAAGAAGTGACGTTCCGTGGCTTGCTTTAAATTGCAAAACAACTCCGACAGCGGACACACGTACAGCATTTCGTCGTTAATGTGATTGCTCAGCAACTTGCGCAGCATGCCCTCCACTATTGGTAACGTTTTCTCGTCTGTGAACAGCAGAGGAATTTGATCGCCTGCTGCCAGAAATTTTAGTAAGTTCTGTGCGATTTCATCGCTATTCGTTGTACCCAGCGCGTTTGGTGGCATCGGTAGGTTATGCGTTTTCTTCGTATGGGTCTGTACCGAAAGTGCTGCACCGAGCGGCAATGCACCGGGATTGATGTACATGTGCATCCTTTCTGTGACGCCACACTCCAAACTATACTTTACTATGCCTAGTTCAGCCGGTAAGTACGTTAATTGAAGCGTTTGCCCAAAATACGCCACTGAGATGACGTAAAACTCTTCCGACTTGAGTTCTGTGGATAGATAGAGTGATAGGGTTAGTATAGAAAATGATAACCTGGTTAATATAGTGATCGAAGTAAAGCATGTTCTACCTGCGACCTTTTGAATTCAATTTTTAAAACTAAGCCTAGAAGCTGTTCGCTGCAGTAGCTTCGTAAAATTTAAATTGCATCCAAATGTCGTTAACATAAACGTAAACATGTTTTATGTTATTCTAAGACCATCTAACCGTATTCTCGCATGAAATGGGAATGAATCATCCGGAAACTTTGTTCGAAACTTCAACCCTATTACTGCGTACTCAAACTGAGTGCTTACGAGCTAGCAGACAATTTTTGAACAACTTTCTATAACAGTTACATCGCTTTATACCTCAACCACCCTTTCAACCAGCTTCTGTTTGTACCGGTTTTGAATCGGCTTACCATTTCGGGAATCGGCACTTTTCACCTTTTCGGCAATCAGGTTTTTTATCGTCTGAATCTTTTCTGCCTTTGCTCGGAGTAGTTCTTCCACCTTAGCGATTGGCATGCCCAAACTGTTCAAAGGACCATGTTCTCTGTTACACGATGATTTTGCCTGCTGAACGTATGGTTGACGTTGAGTTGCATCCATTTTCTGCGAAGAAAAAAGTATAATATCATACACGTGAAACATCCGTACAACTGTATAATTTCTGGCTTACCTCCCAAATTTCACCGGCAATTGGTACAACTTCGGCCAACTTGCCAAATTTACGTCCTTTCTTTTCTTCTTCCTTTTTGAACGCGATAAGGAAGTAGAAAAAAGCACTTTTCTTTTTCGGCATTTTGTGGATATTCTAAATTCACTGAACACGACTCAACGCACCAGACGTATTGTTCAGAATGTTCAATTCTGCAAACAAAAAGAAGTATCCAAAATTTGACAGCTGAATTGAACGCTATAAAAATATGAAATGACAGGGCAGGGGTGGACTCGCACTTTTTTCCGTGTTTCAATATGAATATTTTCAATATTCAATAATAAAAGTATTATATATTAATATTTTTGACCAATTTCGAAATTTAACGCCTTTGGTAAATGCTCGTTGGACTTGTATTGGGAATACATTTCTCTGATCACACTGATGTAGAAAGGATACATCCCTGTACATTTTATAGCTCTACATCTTGGCGTCATTTTCATTTTCTTTTGTGTACCCGTTTGCATGGAAATTTCCGTATTTTCATGAATTACCTGTGATGGCGCTGTGTAGCTTGAAACGTATTACAGTGAAAATCATCTTCGATCTAGCGTGAGCTCAAGTGTTACAGTCGGGCGTCCTTTTCTCAATATATATATCGTGTTTGAAGATAGAAACAAAGTTACAAAATGAGTAAGGATGCATTCTTTTTTTTCGTGGTTGACTACAAAAGGCGCATAGAGACTAGAGCAAAAAGGCGCATATTTCGTAATATCGACGAAGCTGTACCGCACGCTCGCGAAGTTTGGCTGGTAAGAAAAAGCAGCTTATAATTGTTCGATCATGATTTGCCCGTACATGATTTGATTCTCCTCCCAGCAAATGAAGTCCGGAGAACGTAGGGAATACGTACTGCAAGCCAAGGAATATCTAGACGAAAAGGAATGTCTGTCTGTATATTACACTTTGGCAAGAGAACGTGCCGAGCTCGAGGCAGCTAGATGCAAGGAAGCGAACAAGGTCGGTTTAATGAATAGCCTCTTCGTCAAACGGTTGGAGGATAGCGGAGCTAGGCATGGTAAGACCGATGGCAAGTGCTGGGAATGCGTGGTTATAGGCTAACGTAAAGCGATTATCTATTTGCAGAGCTCGAAAATCAACACTTTTACTTCATTTCTATGTTATATTTTTGCCGCACCTTTCGAGGCACGTATCTACCGGCGGAGCTAGCGATCATACGATACAGTTTGAAGGGTGGTGTAAACGACCAGCTTCACATGCTTATCGATCCCGGTGTCATTTCGCTCTGCGATGAGTACACTGCTTTGCAACATTCGAAAAAAACGCATGCACTACGGATACCACCGGATGCGCTAGGGTTGTCGGATTACGATGAAATAGCGGAAAAGATATTGAGTTTTACGGCAGCGAAAACCCAACCCACGCTTCTATTTACGGATGCGGATAACGTGCCAATAGTAGAAGGTATGCTTGACGAGTTTTTGGAAGATCACAACGAAGCTACGTCTATGCTCTACGTCTGCTCCCTGGCGGAGCTGTTTTGTAAGTTACAAGTCGCAGAAATGGACCCCTCATCGGCTGTTCCATCAGTGGAAATGGTGCGAAAGTGCCTTGATGAAGATGTTTACAGCAACACGGTTGGCATTAGTTGCGAATTTCATGAATCACGTGGCCTGGTAAAGCATTGTGCTCTGTCGCAGTGCGTTCGTTGGGCGTATACACTATCGAATAATTGCTGCCCTTCGATGAACATAGAACTGTTGCCAGGTAAACATATCCCTATGGACAATCAAATGGGTAACGATGCGGTGGTGCTGACGTCGGACGCGTCCGAAATAGAAACTAACGAAGGTGAATCGGATTACACCCAACGGAACGCTAATGAGTTGCCCGAGCAGACCCCGTCCAGAAACGAATCAATTCAGGCTGCTGAATCTCTAATACCAGCAACACCAAAGAAAGAAACGAGAATACTGAAACGGTTGCGACGTTTTAGAGAAATGCTAGCGAAGGAAGCTCAAAAATAAGAATAAGGGATATTTGCCTCATTAGCAAGTGCTCGAGATTATTACAATTTATTTGTTTGATTAATTTTCCAAATATGTTATCATTATAACTAAAACAGAACTATTGTGTTGCCAGCTACATTGTTAAGAAGGCATTGCCTTTACGAATATTTGCTACATGCGTCTTACACTGGATAAGAACGATTCTTATCTAATCATCTGAGTATATCCCAAATATATTCATTCTTTTCTGTTACTAATCCTTAATTCATTTTTTTATTACAATAAAGAAAGATTAAAACAATATTCAACATGCGATATTTCCTACGCCCGAAGGCACTATATAGTCCTTCAAATCGACAACGACAAGTGCTCTGATGTTCTTTCATATCTCTACTTTGTTATTAAGCCTTACATTGCTCAATAATTCTCTCGCATTACAATGAAAAACATGTTATGTTGCATTCGTCAGCAATATGAATACATGTTAGTTACAATTAAAAGCAAAAGAGAATGTTTCGGTTTGAATTTAAATGTACTCTTTATTGATGCATCATACGTTTGGTTCGTATTTCTTTACATATGATATGCAACGTCAGCAGACCACTACGCAATGCGCATGTTACCACAATCATCTAGGCACATCGTGGAAAGTGATTAAAGAAAAATCAGGAAGCAAAAGTAAAAGTTTGTACCTCGCGGAACTTAACGACCGCGTCGTGGATTGAAATAGGGACCACGCCGATGAATCGAACCGTGTCCGCGACCCATGACCGCAGGAGGTGGCAATTCGTCAACCGGAATGCCCCGACCCCGGCCAGGTCCAAGAACATTTAGAATAGACAGTTGGGACTCTTTCAGGCGTATAACCATTCCACGTCTGTGTTCGTCCTCCTCCAAAAACTGTGGCTCATGCAGATCGACACGTTTAATGTAAGCTTCACCGGAGGCCTGTTGTTTTAGCAATTCATCCAGATCGGGCTTGGGATCTTGGGAAACATATCTTGCTTGCTTTGCGGGTTGTCGGATGCCGCTGCAACCAGGCTCACAATCAGCATAACGATCTTCTAATCGTTCCCTATTCTGCGACACATCGGGTTCACCATTGTCCATTACATCGTTCAGCTCTATCGAAGCATCCTGTACAGAATTGGTCGTAATTGGCTCCCAATCGGCAGGGATATGTTTACCCGGGATAAGATCAACATTAACTTCCATGCAGCAATTGCTTGAAATTATGTACGCCCATTGGATGCATTTGGACAAGGCACATTCCATTATCTTCCCGCACGATTCGTGGTATTCGCAGCTGATGTTTTGCACGTAGCTAAACTCGTTTTCATCTATGATCGCTTGTGCCGCTTCGACCGACGGAAACAGTGTCGCACTCATCATATGGTACTCAGCACCTTGTTTAAGCTGAAAGAAAAGTTCGGCCACTGACGAAACGCCCAGACGCTTGCCAGCAATTTGTTTCCCCAAAATATCACCAAGTATGCTTTCCACCATGGATATGTCTTTCGCATCCGTAAACAGTGGAGGAAAGCTCTGTTCCACTTTCAGGAAGGCAAGCAACTTAGTCGCTATTTCGTCGTAATCTCCTACACCCAATGCATTTGGCGGTAGCGGTAGGCCATGGGTTTTCTCAGCGTGAAGCTGTGCGTCGAGTGCGAAACCGAGTGGTATAATTTCGGGTTTTATCAATATGTGCAGGTGCTCCTTTACGCCACACTCCAAATTGAACTCAACCACACCGAGCTCGGCTGGAACGTAACCGTTAGAAGTTTGGCAAAAGTAAGTCATTGAAATTAGGTAAAACACTTGCTTGTCGAGCCCTGCAAAGAAATAAATACATTATAATATGATGATGCCACCAACTGCAAAACATCCGAATCTGCCTACCATCTGCCAACTCAGCTTGCCACAGTCGTTCCTTGACAGAGTCTCTGATTAGCTCTATTTTATCCATTGTTTCGTGTTTTATTTCCTGCTTGTCGTCGATTTCCGATGATCTAGCGCAGCGCGATTGATTTTGCTTGCTTCCCTCTTGTTTGGCTTGCTGAATGTATGGTTCACGACGCCTAGAGTCCATTTTCTGCGTAGAAACATGGGAAGAAGTGCACGTTATTCATCGGTTCTTAGCAGCAGGATGTGTATAACTTGTTTAATCTACCTCCCAAATTTTACTGGCTAGTGGAGAAACTTCGCCCAAGTTACGGAACTTGCGTCCTTTCGCCATTTCTCGCTTTTTATACTCGAGCATAAAATAAAAGAAACCATTCTTCTTGGGCATTTTTCAAAGATTGCAACGCACTGTTTTGTGTTACTGTCTGTACTTTTGTTCTGTGCTCAAGAAGAAACGATTTCCCAGAAATGACCGACTCTATGCACGACGCGCGCAAACGTAAACATTGAATATGACAGACGAGCAGGGAGCTATAAAATTGTGCAGGGTTTGAGCATAACTTTGTGCTCAAAAGCTGTTCTTGATATGATTACGAAAAAAGGTCTTTTATTATTTATTTAATTTCTTCAAGCTGTATTTGGTGGATTGATATTCAATAAATTTGCCGTACAATAAAGTAAATCGATCAATTTTTTGTGTTTTATGTTGGTGATCAACACTGCGCACTCAGATGGGATCATATTATGCGCGTTTTACTCGCCTGTTTGACAGCGTCTCTACAAACCCTGTATATTTTTAGAGCACTTCTTTCGCATGTCAAACTCCGTACGTTCTGCTGTAGTCAACAAAACACAACTGTTGGTCTATAACGCGAATATTTTCGTAGTCGCGAGTCGTAGTCGTGATTTTCGTACGTTTAGAGTGCTTTCCCATCATTGGAAACGTGTTTTCGTGCCAGAACATTGCCAAGTTGCGGAAATTGACAAAACGTACGCTAACTTCGGCAAAATGATTGAATTGAGCGGTAACAATAGCGAGGTAAGATCAAACAAAATACACATGCCAGTTGTGTGGAAGTTAGCGCAAGAATAACATATTTCCACTTGTTAGAAAACGGAGGTCAAGCGGAAGTCAGCGTTAGAACGTCGTATTGAACAAGCAAAAGCACGATTGACGTCTACCACCGCTGCAAGCATGCACGCCGAAAGGACACAGCAAAGGGAACAACGTGCAGAGGAAAATAATGTGTTAATTGCCGAACGGTTGAAAAGCGTTGAGTTGCAACACGGTAGGACAATCAGATGGTAACTGTAAGGTGCCAGTTGAAAATAGTGCGTGTCTCTATTTGCAGCTCTAAAGAAGGAAGATTTCTTCATCATCTGCATGGAGCACTTTTGCCGTACTATTGACGATGATTACATTCCCGCCGAACTAGGCGTGATAAAATACAGTCTGAAAGACGGTGTGCAGACACAGCTTCACATGTATATAAATCCTGGTAAAATTCCGGTTGGTTTGAATTTTGAGGCGAATCGTCACGCGAACAAAACCCACCAACTGCCGACACCACCATTTGCGTTGGGTTTAACGGATTACAATGAAATAGCGGAAAAGTTGCTCTGCTTTTTAGATGCAAAGGAGGAAAATCAGTTGCAATTGTTTACGGATGCGAACGGAGTATTACCAGTGGAAAATATGATTAAGGCCATTTTGGGCAATCGCATCGAAAAGATAGAGCTGCATGTGTGCTCTCTTCCGGAGCTATTCTTTAGGCTGCAACGAAGCGTCCAAAGCCACGACATGTCAATGCCCGTTTTCCCAAACGTGCGCAAGGCTCAGTACACTCTCGATTTAGATTGTTTTAGCTTCACATCGGGCATCAGCTGTAAATATCATGAAACTAACTTCTTACTGAATGAATGTGCCTTGTCTCAGTGCATTCGTTGGGCGTACACAATTTCAGAACATTGTTGTCGTCCACTGGGCATCAACCTGATCCCGGGTAAGCATTGTCCTGCTACCACGAAGTCAGTAAATGTGCCTTTCTTTGATGACGATTCGTCGTATGACGGAGAGGAGAAGGATGATGTAGTGTCATTCGTGTCATTTGCAACGGGTTATACTTCTATGCTGTCGGCAGAAGTCCTGTCTTACTACGGGGATGTTGATGCTATGGATAGCCAATCCGTTTGTGACAGAGCTGATGTAGAAAGCATCGTCAGCGACATGACCGTAGTAAATCAAGACACGCCAATCCTAGCTTGTAGGAAATCTTTGAGATTTGAAGAGCCCGAACCTAAATTCAATTCTGGCACTCTGAAATACAAGCAATGCACATTAAAACCACTCGGTCGTGCTTTGCTGTTTGGCGATTCAAATGGTTCGAAGAAATATGTTTCGAAGTATCCCTCTGATGGATACACATACCACATGGAAGAACATTGATGGTATTGTTGTACATTTGAAACGCACTGTGCAAGTCTATTGTAAACGATTTGCGAATGTGAGAAATTTAATTCGAATAAACTATCTTTGAACAACTTAAACGTTTGCGATGGGAAACTAGCTTCAAAAAAGTAATAATGAAACGTAATAACGAAAATAAGAGAAAATATTAAGTTTTTTTTTTAATATACGTTTCAATAAAGGTGTACGATGTCCGCGAAGGATATGAAAAAATAGGTTATTGTCTTGGGCTATTGCATAGGTTCACCTTGCTTGGCCCCGTGGTAAGCTGCGTTCACTTTTCGGTAAAATGTAAACAAAAGCATGCCGTAGCTACAGCATATTGCGTTGAAACGTCAAGTTGACATTTGGCTTCACGTGGGTACTGGAACGGGCACAAATAAATCGTGTGTGTCCAATCGTGAAGAACGCTCAAATATAAACGATTATTCAACTACACCTAATTAAGGTACGTAGAATGATATGGAGAGTTTCGACCGAAAACAGAGCAAAGGAACACTGCAGCGGAAAAGTTACGAAAAAAACCATACAGGCCCTAAAGTTCGAATGAATGAAAACCCTGAGCCGAACGCGACTACACCGAGCAATGGAAAGGGAAACGATGAAGCAGTACAAAGAATGCCCAAAATTCCGATTCCAACGAATTATCGCAATGCCGCTAAGTATGTACGAATTGCTGTGGAGGAAAAGCGCAACATTCAGCCGCTCATCGAGAAGGACAAACATTTCCGCGTGGGGCGAACGTTGGTGGGCCGTGTGCTAAGCAATATGCCCGTAATTGAAGCACTGTACAAGCAACTCGATTTGGCCGAAAAGGAACCCCGAATGAACGAGTGGATGGCAAGGGTTTTGATCTCGGAACTGTTGTTCGGCAGTGGTCGATTGGTTGGCAATTCACTGCCGGTCGAATGTATTAAGCGCTACGAGGAGCAGCTACGCACGGCGCTAACGGATATAGAGGCAAATAAAACGGCTGCGGGAAAAGTTAAAGGTACGAATGAAATCGTTTGCCTCGTGGGTTAAGGATTTGTTTCCGCTTTTTGTTCTCTTCCCCGCAGAATGGGTCGACGAAAGAAGGGCACGAATAATCCGGTGGACCAGGAACGTCAAGCCCGGGCGCCGGGTGAGACGGTACCAGCTAGCGTGTCCGGGGTGAGAGAGCCGGCTGCTAACGAACAGGAAGTAGAAGATCCGTACACGATACCGTTTCACTCGCGGCAGGCTGCGTTTGCCATCCTGTGGCTGCTCGTCTACAGTTTTGCCATGTTCACACTGCCATTCGGTGCATTCTACGGAACGCGACACGTGCTGACGGAACACTTTCAGATCGAGGGATTCCACAACACGTGTGGGTCGGTGCTAGCCGCAGTAATGACGGTCAATGTCATTATCATGCTTTATGCGTTCCGCGGGTTTCGTGAGGTGGAAGAGGAAGACCGTGAGCGATCGAAACGGAAATCCAACTAAATCTCGTCTACCCTGCCCTCATCCATTCCGTACTTTGTCCACAGTAGCATACATAGGAAAATAAACATCCCACTGAAGGTTAATATTTGTACTTAATCTGCCCTGAACGTTCCCAAATCTATGTTGTACCTTATGCGGGGTTTTGAAGAATGGTTGACCGTTTGTCTTACTATGTTGCTGTGTTTTTCTCTTCCTTTTTTTCCTCTATAGAACCGCGTTTCGTACGCATCAATACGAACCTGTTGAATGTAGAGGGTGCGAAGCGTTTGCTCGCCGAGGAACAATGGATTCTAGTGGAAGAAAACTTTACCGACTATCGTTCGTTCTTGGAGCGCGTCAAGGTGCTTGGCGATGCGGAGTACATGGAAGATTTCCACTTTCCCGATATGCTAGTTTTCCCACACAGTGCCAAATCGTTCTGGGCGAGGGCACAGCATCTGCATGACAAATTTCTACTACAAAACAAGGTATGTGTACTGTCGTGTGGTGTTTGGCGCATAACGGCCACACAAATTTATCATTTACTTCCAATTGCAGGCTTGTCTTCTTCCGACATATCTGCTGAAACCGCCCAAGAAGTCGGTCGTGCTGGATATGTGTGCCGCACCCGGGCTTAAGACAACTCATCTAGCCTGCTTGATGAAGAACAAGGGCCGCATATATGCAGTCGAGTATGATCCAAACCGGTACGCGGTGTTGTGCGAGTACGCCAGTGCATTCGGCGTGATTAAAACGATCCAAAGCGATTGTCTGGAAGTGACGGAGGAGCAGGTACCGGGTGTTTCGTACATACTGCTCGATCCAAGCTGTTCTGGTTCTGGGATGCTTCAACGACAGATGGTACCGGAACCGGTCGATGAAGACCGGCTGTACAAGCTGGCCGGTTTGCAGTACAAGCTTCTGTCGCACGCGATGAATGCATTCCCGAACGTGCGCCGCATCGTGTACTCGACCTGTTCGGTGCACGAGGTGGAAAACGAAGGTGTGGTGCAGGGTATACTGCGCCACAACGGCCACTTTCGGTTGCTCGATGCAAGGAAAGAGCTCGGCAAGGAATGGTTGAACGTTGGCTCGCCGGAATATCCCGGCATCGGGGAGCGCTGCCTGTACGCGAAGACGGTTGATGATCTGACGATTGGAATGTTTGCCGCCGTTTTTGAACGATGCCCGGAAGGTGTGCAAAATGAGGTGTATTTGGCGTACGAGAAGCAAAAGCATAGTTACGACCTTGTTGCTCAGAAGATAAGCCGTCAAAAGAACGACGAAGGAGAGCAGGTAAGCTCCAAGAAACGGAAAAACAAACATACTGATAGCAGTACAGTCCAGGAACAGGATGGAACGGAAAAATCGGGTTCCAAAAAACGTAAGAAGAATATGTAGATCCCCAGAGTTAGTCAAGCACAGAATGGTGAAACTGTAATCGGTCAATTGTCTGTCTTTGTTTGATTTTTTTTTAAATTATAACCTGGTCGTGTTATTTCCTTTCGGGAATAGCAAACCTGCCGTTGTGAAACTTAAACGTGTCAATAGCATTTATCATCGCTTTGTAAAAGGGTAATACAGCATTCAATGGATAGTTTGATAGCCTAGTTTTCTGTCACACAGCTCAGCTAGAGATCCTAGAGAGAGAACGATCAAATACCAGAGATAGCCCGGAACACCTGCATCTTCGAAAAGGCGAGAGTATTCACGTTCTCCACCAGCACAGTCCAATCCTTGGGGCCTTAAAGTACTGTAATTCATAGAGGCCTTTATGCTGTAGAAGCTTAAAGATTCCTTAGTATTCTAACCATTCAGAATACAGAATGCATATGACTCAGGTCATGCACAATTGATCGTTAGATGACCATTCCACATCGAAGTAACATGAAAAGGCATGCTTCGTGGGGGTGTTAAAATATGTATATACGGAAATGAGAAATAAAAGTCCTAATCCGTACCTTAAAATAATTTCCATACTGTTAGTATTGCTTTTACGATTCTCTAAATGTAAGCACATCTGCATTCTCGAGACTGGCTACTTCACTAAATAGTCGGATCTTCACCATGAATGTACCAATAGTTAGAGCCGAAAATGTTCAAAATTACCCGTTTGTTGATGGCGTCCAGAAGACTCACCCTTCTCGGATATATTGGACGAATCTATAGCGTTTTAGCTGTTCTAGGGATAAATGTCGTCAAAACATGTTAATATCAAGACCTGTTCGTTTACCAGACATTGCTGATAACTGTTTAATATGGACAATAATGTAATAGCCGTCATACGGAGCAGGAAGAAGAGTCACGTAAACTGAAGTGCTGTAGATTAAACCCATCTCTTCTCTCCAGTATTGAGATCTTCAGCAAATGCCTTCGAATTGGCGCCTAACTAACATGTAAGTTGCAAGGGTTCGAGTTCGAATATCTTTAATGTCTTCCTCTAATCCAATCCAACCCAGTTGTTTCAAATTCGTCTATGTGTAAGTTCTCTGTGTACTGATGGCGGTGCTCCAAGTCTCATTTCACCTAGGGCATCCAAAGCGACTTGTTTCGCTATTGCGATAAAATGAGAACGAATCCAACTCCAAAACGAACTCTGATGAGAACAGCCTGATGGTCTGTGTATGATGGTGGTTCAACTAGGTGTTATCGACCACGAACTGCTTTCATCAGAATTAAGTTATTACAGTACCGTATGGTTTGCGTTTGGCGTATAATTGTCGCGACAGCGCACTGTACCATAATGAATGTATTTAATGCGAGACCGATGTTATCCAGCTTCCGGATGGTGGAGTACTGCGACGCGCAACTTGCAGCAGTGACCAGTTGCATTGAAACTATCCGATGGAGCGCTTTCCTATATTTGTGCTGGTGCTGTTGCATCCGGCATACTCGATTGTGACACCGTACCATCCAGTTCCGGAGTGTGCTGCAGATGCGCCATTTGTCGTGCCTAACTTTAAGGTAAGATGAACAAGCCTATCTTTATTGTGACCGGTGTTTGTGTGTGTGTGTCATTGTTACATTTTTCTCCATCGCTTGCCCGCACTAGGCAAACTGGTTCAAGGCGGTAGAATATTGTCACTATTTGGGACGGTCACTGGTGACGGTAGCGACGGAACAGAAGCAGCATGCCATCGACCAACTGCTGGACGCTGCGGACAGCTATCCACGCGAACAATCCTACTGGTGCGGTGCGAATGATCTGGCGGACGGGGACAACTTCCACTGGCATCTGACGGGCCGTCCCATCGCCATCGGGTGGACCAATTGGCGCGACGAGCTGCACCGCCGCGAGCAGGCCGGTGAGATGGATGCGTTCAAGGTCCGTTGCGTTTCGATGTCACGCACGGCCGACGATGTTGAGGAGCTGCAGCAACAGCAGGAACTACCATCATCATCACCATCACCGCCACCCTTCTCGTGGATCTGGACGGTGGCAAACTGCTGGAAGGAGCTGTACTTTATCTGCGAACGTACCGGCGGTATATCGGGCTGCCGGTGAACCGTGCGTCCCACGACGAGTGAGTGGCCTACTTTGGACACTGTCCCACCGTACACCCACACATCGCACCGTGCTATAATCTTAATGAATTCATCTAATTAATATACACACGTTTTTTGGAGGTATATTTATACGAATATACCCTCCCGGTCGTCCAACCAGCAAGGGGGAGCTACTGTGATGTGGCGGGGGGACCGCCACCACAGCACGGTGAAGCTTTTGCGTTTGTACCATCGTTCGCTTATTGTCGCACCGCACGCAATCGACTAGTTTGCCATTTCTGTCACATTTTTCTACTGCTTCCCACAACACAACCCCCCAACTAGAGTGCCCTTTGCAGGAAGCAGTGCGCGAGAGAGACCTGTACGTTACCGAAATTGCTGGGGTTCTCGGTCATCGGTTTGTTCGGCAGGACAAGGTACAAAACATAACGCACCACCAAAAAAAAAAAACCAAAAAAGTCAAAAGTAAAGAATAACAAACAAGGAAAGCTAGATCTTGCACCAATTCGATTTTGTTGTTGGAGTGTTTTTGTTTTTTTGTTTTTTTGCTGCTACGGCCAGACCCTTGAGTTCCTTGAGATCTACCGCGGCATCTAGGTCAGCACGGAGGGCACCTAATTGGTGCGACCTGCTTAAGCATTCGAGGTCCCGCACACATTGCGGATCTGACCTCGGCCGGATAACGGTCGACCGATGCCGGCGATCATAACCGTGGCCGGGTGAACGGGTTGGTGGTTTGGTGCCTAGCAATAAGATACTCGCGCAGCGCAGCACGATGTCGCCGGCGGTTGAAGTTTCCGCCCGTACCGGTACTGACAGGAGTGCCGCTGGTGCGTAGGTATTGTTGCTCGCTGCTAGGTTGCTCGCTGGTAGCTGTTGCGATCAAGTGTTGGTGAAGGTAGGAAGTGTTAGTGTTGTGAGGATAGTAGTGCGGACTGCGTACACTGCATCATGATCTACTACCATGACAGTAGCTCCTCCGGTGGGGACGATCCATCAGCAACGGTACGGAGCGTGCGTAAAATACCCAAAACTCGGCATCGTACACCGGAACCGAACGTTCGCGTGCTGGACGGTGGTAACCGATCGGTAATCGAGCTGAAGAAACCGCCCGGTGATCCGGTGCATTTGAAAGTGCAACTGTTAACGGCGAGCGATCGGCAGGTGGAGATTGCGGTAAGTAAGCAAACATCGGGATGGGATCAATCATTATGATACCGTACTCCGATTGGATGACGAATCGTAATGGGACATAGCGTGTCATTTTACCATCACGTGTGCGTGATGTGCCCGACAAACAGACAACTACGCGGGAAGGAGATAGATACAGTGAGCGGGAATAGAGATAAACGGACAGGCGCAGGATGCGCATTTCCTGTTGGTTTGTCGAACTGGGCTTTTGTTCCCCCTTGTAGTAGTTGTTTTTCCTCGGAGTGTCCCGAGTGACAACTCACCCCGATAGCTGGACCGCCTACTTTTCCACTTTAACCATTTATCATCGTACAAGGCTTGACACTAATATACCTTGTAATTTTTCATTTTATAATAATATTTAAAATAAAGTAAAACAAAAAGAAAAGAGAGAAATCAGTTGGGAAAACCCTCATCAGCACAATCATTTAATGGATGGGAGTTTTTTTCTCTTTATTGTTTTACATTATCAGCAACATTCCATCTCGGCTCACTGAAACCCATTACCGAACGGGGAAAGGAAATGGGAACCATTTTTCTTTTTCTTCCACTCGACGGTTTTTCGGTGAATGTGAAACAATTTCCGTGGCAAAATGCATTTGCAGCATGGTTCGTGCAAACATGCAACCGGTTTGCACGCTGGCATCAGTCACAGGTGGAGGAAGGCTTTCCCAGCCATGGCACAACGGGGTGGAAATTGAAAAATCTCTTAATGGGTTCTAATAAATGTACCACTTATTTAAACTTAAATTGTTGGGTACATTGATTCGAGTGAACGATTCCCTTGCTAGAACCATTGCTCAATGTCTGGTAACAGTCCATTTGTGGCATAATTGTGAAATTCTTTAACGGGAGTTTAGGTGAGATATTCATTATACTACCGAAGTACTGTACCATATAGCTACTTAATACTGACGTTTGGATCATATTTGTTGGTTAAATGTCACGACCTGTCAGGGTTCGAATCATTTATGATTTTTCTTTAAATTATAGCATGATATCAGTAAGTTATTATATTCGAAGAGAATACGAGTGAGTAAGATATTTAAAACTTACTAAAGAATGAATTAAATAATCTTTTGACAAAGTGTTTTTAACACTCTTTTGCGATAAGAATTGTAAAAAATCTGATCAACTCTTTCGAGAGTCGAATCGCAAAGAGTTTTAGCAACTCTTTTGAGAGTTGGTTCAATTAATCTTACTCACCACAGGAGTTGTTCGTCGCCACAGCGATTCGAATCGCAGAGAGTTTGATAGTCCTTGCAAATAATCTTACTCTTACTCCTGTTCAAACTATTTTCGATTCGAATTTCTGTGACGATTAGCAACTCTCTCAGCGTAACATTAATTGAAATGACTCTAGAATTCAAACGCCTGGAGAGAGTGGTTGAGCGTTTGAATTGCTGTATCGTAGAAGGCAGTGCTCCATTCACAAACGAAGAAGAAATGATTCGCAAAAGAGTTGTTAAAACTCTCTACGATTCGTCACTCAAAAGAGTTGTTTCGAATCTGACTAACAACTCCTTCGGCGTATGATTATTTGAATTGAATGAACGGACTCTCAAAGAGTTATTAAAAGACGCGAATCCCAATGAGGCAGGAGTAAGGGCGAGTTGATTCTTTGAATTTCTTCAAAAGCGTCCCTTTCCCAGATAAGTATAATAACTTTAATGACGTGCGGATTTCGAACTTCATTTTCAAATAAAACATTCGTTCGTAGTCTAAAAACAGTCAAATTTATTAAAATCCTTGATGGAATGGTTACAGCTCAAAACCAACGCATCTTAACCACAAACATCGAAATAGTGCTCACGTCCACGTCTGTTTACCCTTGGGCTCGTTTGTCAATTTTCGATTATTTATATTCATCAATCAACCGTCCCTGACGGTACGTGCCCGAATACCCGGAGCCTAAAATGCCACCGTATAATGTGCTACGACCGATAATTAACCTTCTATCGTAACGAGCCTTCGGTAGGAAGGCCACACTCGCTGATACCCCGCACCGGGTGCCGGGTTGGCTCACGCACTCGCGAACGTTCCACGCGGCGGTCGGAACCACACTGTGACGCGGGGTGAGTAGTTAAGCCCAAAACTCCTCCCTCTTTTGGGCACTATTTTTAACACGCAGGACAAACAAACAAATTGGCCAAAAGCGAGTGTTTCGCAATGGAAAAAAAGATAAATTAAATATGTTTTTTTTGTTGCTACTTTGACTGCGAAAACTGTTACAGTGACCTCCGAGCGGGCATCAACACTTGGTTAATCGGTAAATATGGGCGTGCAAAATAGTTGACTCGTTCTGAGTGTGTGCGAGTGTTTTGTTTTTCTCGTTTCGTTTGCACGATGAGTGTGTCCAGTTAGTATGTGCCGGTTTTACTGTTTCTTTTGTGGGTGCTGATTGCAAAATAATAGACACATCCATTTTGGGCGTACCTCCGTACAGGCGGCGCTGGTGTCTGAATAGGCGGCCGAAATATGAATATTTTCCGTTCGCTCTAGCGTCTCATTAACCGCACCGTCCGGTACACGGTGCTGGTTGTAAACGAGCACAATTTCCTCCCGCGCGGCCGCGGGATGGGAACGGGTGGCAACTTATCGCAACCTCGACGTGAAAGCGGACCACCGACTATGTTAATTGAGTGCAAAAAATAGGGGAACCCTAAAAAGGATATAATTTATGCTGCAAGATGTCCTTAAAGCGCCACCGACACACCGACATCGTTTAACCTCCCCCCTGCATCCCACCGAAGCGGATATCTTATCACCATGGTCTTAACATTCCTTTCAGAATGGATCCGATGAGAGAGCGGAAGAAAACCAACCCTGCAATCTCCGGGCCCTGTGGTGCAAGCTTCGGGAATGGTTCGATCCGGATTGGATTCGGTTCGAGGTTTTAACCTCAAAAATTAACAAGAAAGGTTGTCCCCCATCACGCCATCAATTAGGCGCTGGTTATAATTTGCGCACGCTGTGCTTTTCTCTGTATGTGTGTGTGCGCGCGCTTGTTTGTGTGGAACGGGTTAGGAATTTGGAATGAATGGCGAAAGATAATTAAATTACTGCCACCAGCAATGGCAGTCCTATCTTGGGCAATGGGCAGCGAAATGTACAACAGCAGTGAAGGGCACAGCACTGATTTGGATTTCCCACCCACGTTAACCTCCCAAAACTGCTTCTAACACACACCGAAACGCGTATAAAATCTAGCTTACTGCTTTGCCCAAGGTTGTGCCTTCCTTTTTCGATGGTTTTAGCTTGAATTTATTGAATATCAGGCCTTTCGGGTCACTCGATAACTGGTGCTAGCCGTTTGCCGGTGCTGGAGGCGTTTGGGGTAGAAAAGCGAAGAGCAAAAATTGAGGAGTATTGGAAAACCTCCAAACAACATCTGATGGAGTTCTTGAATTGTGAGGAACCTCAGGTAGGCTCAAAATAAACACACCTAAGAAACAGGAATAGGAAAATAAAAAAAATGTAATTACACACAAACACACACACACACACACACATAAAAGGCAGGCTTTGGGCGCAGGGATAACCTTGCTGGTTGAAAGATATTTTTATGGACACATTCTCTCACTTTTACTAAGCAGGGTTTAGATTGGCCATGGTCAACACCGGATATAAACGTTAGGTTTGAATACTTCAGCTTCATCTTGTTAGTGGGTAGTTTCCGCCTCTTGCCTCACATTTCTCCTCTGTGCACGTGTGTGTTTGTGTGTGCGGGTCTGAGGTTAAGGAGAAAGCTTTCCGAATTATTCAACTAAAGGATCTTTTTTTTTCAACTCGCTTGGGCGAGGTTTCATTGCCTGTGTTGTGATGTGGTCTCGTGAGGTCATTCGCTTAAAGGCTTCTCAACCTGTGCGAGAATAGTAGCGCCATACTATTTCGCATTACTCACACACACACAGACACGTCTTACTAGTCACGGTAGTTTCAATCACATCCGCAAGATTGGAGAGCTACTAAGAAACCGTACGTACCGAACCAGTCATAGCTGCGCATTCACTCGTTCAACGTTGCGTGTGAGGGTGTGAGTGTAAGCGATAGCCAAACCGAAGGAACCATGCGAATGTCAAACGCAAGCACCGTCGTTGGAATAATTTCGTATTACCGCTGTGCCGTCTCTGCACGTTTGCGCCGCGTCTCTACCATTACCGCCACCACCCACCACTTCGTGAGCCTTGGAGTACATACGGACGGTCCTTTGTTTAGCCATCGCTAGCCGGACGGTTCGTCCTTTTCGCGTGCCTGTCGCCTGCTTCATACCACCGGGCAAAAAAAGCAAAGAAAAAAAAAAAAGGAAGCAGGATGGTTGGTGGCTAGTGTTAGGGCTTCCGAAACAGTTGGGCGACCGATTGGGCTTCAGTCTGGCAGCGATCGCTAGCAGGACGAGTTGAGTTTAGCAAGCGTGCTGGGCAGTGTGACCATTACTGCAAACCAGGGGCTGTTGTTTCGTATCGAATCGTAGCACCAGTTAGTGGACTGTACGGTGTTACTCAAAGCTGTGTAGGAATTTGTTGAATGCTATTAAAATAAAACGTCAACGATAGTGTCGGTTTGTTATGAGACTGTTGTTTTAGTTTGGGTTTTAGACATCGTACAACACTAACGACTCGCTTCTCGCTTCTACAAAAGCATCAGACAACTTGAGCCTGAGAGATCCAGTGAAGATGGGTAGCAGGATCTTAATAAAGCAACAAGAACTACAGTGTGACTTTGTGAAGAATCTGTGACTCCCTGGACTATATCCTCAATTGTCAGCACCCGTCAGCAAATCAACACACACACAAAAAAAAGAAAATACCCAACATTGCAAACAGAATTCCAACCGGGATCGTGATATAAATGCAACGAGTACTTGGCCACCGGCATCGGGTGTGGATAAATGGCCGGAAGCTAATGTCTGGGGGTCAAAGGACACTAGATAGTCCAGACGGAACCGCTACGAACACTTACGAAGCAATAGACACAATTACTTACACATGTATTATGGCCTATGATGAGTTCTTGTGCGAAAGAGAGTGTGTGAGAGAGAGAGAGAGAAAGCAAGGAGCGTATGGACGGTATAGACAGTATGAGCGCTGCACATGGGAATGGATCCAAAAAGCTACCCAAAGCAAGGCGCCTCCATTACACGACCAGTGCACATGAAGCACCGTATGCTACCGTGTGAGCAAAAGGTGAAGGATCGAGTCGGCAATACGGCGCTTTTCGAAATTGCAGGTTCAGTAACCTACCGACAGTACGCCATCTAGCGTACCGAACCGGTACCGCGTGCCTGGACCTCCTCCAACACCTCCATAACGTGCGTATTATTCCTCCAGAAGCTCGCCATCTTTATCTATCTTTACCCTGTCTGTGTGTTAGCTTTCGTACGTGTACAATCGACCATCAATATCTGGCAACAATCAAACGATATTACGATCACTTCTGCACACGTTGGCGGTGGCAGGACACAGAGACCCAAGCATACGGACAGAGGTCAGCGGAAGTGAGCGAAAAGTGTATGTGTTCAAAATGTATCTGTGCGTGTGCTACAACACAAAGGCAGTACAGATTGCAGAATGTGTAAGGTGGTTAAACGAAGAAAAAAAAAAGAGTGATATCTTACCCTCCTGCTTCTCAGCGCTGTTGTTGGGTCCTTGACTAAGTGGAGGGTTTCCCGCTGAGGTCTTGAAGGTTCATTGTACGTACAGTTCAAGGAGCTTGTTTACTTGGACATCGAAACGATTTGGACTATGGCAAATCAAGATTTGAAGAACACTTGAAGAAATTCGTGCAGAGTTTGAAACGATTACAATTGAATTAGTGCAAATGTATCTCTTTTGGAATTTTCAGAATTTACAACACACAAGACATTAGCAAACTCCCGGCACGAAGCACGCGCTCAGATGGCATAAGGGTTTTTGGGAAGAATAATTCGCTTACTAACGCGAAGGTAAACGAGTTTCCACCTGTTCCGAACCCATAGTGCCCGCGGTGGCGGCTTAATAAACGCCATAAGTTACTGCCCCCGTTACCTTCATTGATATGGCGGCATGTGGCTGGTAGCGGGTCATGCTGCCTATTTATGTCGATGCCCCCTGTTGACCGTTGACCGGAAGGGCTTTCCAGGTTCACGTGGTTACGAATGGTAGGGGTGCCAATTTTCTCTCCCTCGCTGCCATGGACAAAATCTGGCGTTGGCGTAGTGTGTATGTGTGTCTCTAACATATACATGCCCGTATCCTCACGCTTAGCTGAGGAAAGATTTAATTTCCCTAAAAAGATATTGCGAAATGGGCTATACATATTTTTTAAACATTCTTTGCGTAACATACCCGCTTTAAACACTCACACTACTATAACCGCAAAACAAAAATTTTGGAAAAGGACCCAAGGTTTTTTTTCTTTGGGATCGAAGGAATTTGGTTATTGGTGGTGGGAGGATTGTTGTGAAATTGCTCACTTTCTATGCGATTTGTGCGTGCGTGTCTCATTATAATATCTTGCGCCATTTCGAATGCGCTATTATGCTGCGACGTCCGATTTGCACGTGGAGAAGGTGGGGGTGGGGGGGAGGTGGAGTGAGGAGTTCAACGAAGAAACCGCAGCCAGCCGTCACCAATCGCGTGCTTGACCACTATTTTGGACTGCGAGAGCGTTTTTGGTTCCCAACGTGTACCAGATCTGCAGCAGAACCTCTCTGCTCTTGGGCCTAGATCTCGCGGTGGGTAGTGTATGTTGGGTGTGGGAAGAATTCAAGCTAAATTTCTAGGATTGTTGAATGGATTCTAGTTTTTCGCAAATTGCGTTCCACTTATGGGAAGCTGAATTATGGCGTTAATCTTAAATCATTTTATCTCTTATCTTCTTTTCGTTCGGGTTTTGTTTTATGTGATGGTGGGTGCGTGCGTCCTCGTGCATGGAGTAGTATAGCGGCCAGTGTGCTCTCTCCCTCTCTCGCTTCTAGTGAACGCGAAACGCGAATAGACTTGTAAACGTGCAGTGTATAGCTGATCAGTGCTACCGTTACGTCCAGCTGTCATCCGGTAGCTGTCATCTTGAACCGACGACGTGCGTGAAGTGACAAGCAAAGCAGGAAACCTCAGGCTTTTATGTGCCTTACACACCTACACAAACACACACATACACACGGTTATTGGTGAGCGTAACGAAAACAAAAATCCCCGAACCCAATAGCGCCAGGTTAGTGTCCACGGCATCAATGTTTTTGGTCGCAAGCAACCCTAAGCGTCAGAGTGCGATAACGGTGCTCTGTACATCGCTACCATTTTCTGTACATAGTATTGTTGTCTGTTTTTTTTTCTTCTTCCATTTTCCCATTCCAGTTCGTTCGGTTTTGTTTTTAGTGTCTAACCTTTACTATCATACAAACTGTCACTTTCTAACCCATTTTCCCCATTTCCGATTGTACCTGTACCTTGTATCACTCATACTTTCGATCTCTCTGTCATCTGCTATGCTCTTCTGCTGTATCTGTGACCTCTGCAGCGTCCTCACGTACAGGTGCCTTTTCCCTTATGCTCTTCCTTATTTAGAGACGTATGCGTGAGAGTGTGCGTTAGATGTTCAATAGTGTGCGTCTGTTTGGTGTTTTTTTGTTTGCGTTTGTTTGTTGAGAGTCTGTGTGAGAACACGGAACGGATGCTGCTGTACATAAGAAACGTATCTTCGCGAACGCCTTGTTTAAAGAAATACATATACCTGCAGTATTGCTATTAAAATGAGGAATGAGCTAACGCTAACACCTTCCATTACGATTGGTGTCGTATTGGACTATGAAGAAACTAGTTAACACAGTGGCTAGGAACAGTAGGAAGACGACCCACGTTCGGGACGTCTGTGTGTGAACGTGTTAGAGCAGAGCAGATTGCTCCTTCTTTCCCGCTCCCTCTCTGACACGTCACGTCCAAGTGGTACGCACTCACATCACCGTCGGTTACAGTCGGCAAACCGTATACCACGTCCTCGGTTCATCCCCATCTCGGCATAGTGCGGCCATACCTCGCTTCGTCCGAATCTCGCACCGGACGGACCTGCCCCGGGCGGCGCCATGTTCTCTGTAAATATTCACCCACTTACATCTTTCTTCTAGTGCTACATCCAACCCGTTCCATTCATCTCCTTCTATTCCATTTTGTATCTCTTTCACTCTCTCCTCTATCTATCTATCTATCTATCTATATCTCTCTTATTATCGTAAACTCTTGCTCGTTTGCCATGCCAAAAATTGTTCGTGCTCATGTTTAGGCGGCAATTGCGTATGCTTTGCGTGGCAGACCATGACCGTATTCGATTTGGTAGCGTACAGTGTGCAACCTGGAATTTGTTTGCATTTTCCATATGGATTTTGTGTTTTTGTTTTTGTTCTTTTGCATCGTTGCATGGCATTGCCGTAGGCCGTAGGGTAATTGGGGGGCATTCCATTGTTTTAGTGCGTGCGGCCGGCCACCCCCACCGGAACCGCCCAGACCCATATGAGGCTGTAGATCCTGCCTCAGTAGACTCCCAAAATTCGATACGATACCCGTAGTGTAAGCGCATAATCGCATCCATGCTATACGTTTATGTAAGTACGATAAGGTTGTTGTTTGTTTTCGGTTTTCATGTTTCAATTGCTTCCATTTTCACGATGTTGTACAATTAGTTTTACTTCATGTCTTTCTTTTTCTTCCAATACTTTTTAATACTGTGTTGTTGCATCCTTTACTATGGCATAATCACGATAAGAAAAACGCCTTACTAGCTGCTAAAAAAACCAAAATGCCAAATAAAAACGTGTGAAACATACATTCCCCTAAGTATTACAATTTTAGCAGCTAGTTAGCGTGTTTATATCATACATTGATCCCACGTGCGCGTAATCAAGAAAGGAGCGTCGTACCGGCAAGAGAAAGTAAAACAAACCCTTCTTTGGTTTAAGCGGCCTAAATCACTGTGCTAATACCCCCTTTCAAGGCAAAAAGAAGCACTAATCGCTTTTTGATGGTGAAAAGGTGTGGTGTTGTAAATTACGGCTCGCGGCTCGCGGAAGTAATTGACTGATTGATTTGATGTTTTTGAATGGAGGCGCCTGGTGGCTTTTGGGTAATAGCAAGCGACGATGGAGGCGCCTAGTGATTGACTTCATCAATCTTATATCCATAAAAGTGTGGCAAACTTTTCATCACGCCCCTCCCTGCCACCCTTTTCAGTTTCTGCACCCTTTTCTCCATCTCCCTCCCCCCCTCCCCACCCGCTTCCATTGTTTTTACTCTAACGACTTGTCTCTATACGTGCTATTACACGATTGCGTTAATCTTGTAATTAAGGACAAAGTCTTTGTGTTGTCCTTACTGGAGCAAAAGCAATTTTTCTTTGCATGTCACCATCGGGTGGGATGTAGGGTTCGTGCCAAAAAAAAAAAAAACACATCGCTATCAAGCACGCTCCGTTCCCTGAAACCCATTAGTGTGATTACACTTTTTGTTTTTGTTGTTTGAACGAAATCTCATTAAAATTGTTTAGCCGATGGAGCAAACAAGAAGGTAAACGAAAAAATTGCCGCTCGTGCTAGTGCGGGACAGGAAATTATGCCCACAGTTTCTACCATCCACCCCTTTTCTCGCCCCTGTCGTACGCTCCTCCGCTTGGTTTCGCTTTCCTACCGCACGGTGAAGGCTGTCACTGCCCAAAAATGTAACCACCATTTTGTAGTTGTTAATGTGTTGTACGCAGTGCTGCAACGTGTTTGTGTGTTGTGCGGAAGCTTCGCTAGTATCGCTGTTACTTTAGTCTCCCACACGGCGCTCGGTGCTTTTGCTACATTTTTATCTCGCGTGTAATTTAGCACGTATTGGTGTCACGTTTGTGGGAATGTTCCCTTACTCGCCTCTTCCCTCTCCCGTCCACTCCTTCTCGAACTTGCCTTTTTTCCCTTTTCATGCTCTCGCTCTGTCATCCTCATCTGTGGCATCAAAATCATCACGCTATTCGCCATGTCGCACCGGCTGTCGCTATCTTGATGCATGGCATGTTTTTTCGCTTGTTTTTTTTTTCCTCTTGTACCTGTAGCCTATTGTAACCCAACGCCTGTCGGGCCAATGAGTTCGGCGTATCTCTCCCTTCCAAAGGAAAAGCACACGTATACGAAAAGGCAAATATATGCCTTGTTAGAAAATGCGATCTCTCTCTCTCTCTCTCGCTCGCTCCCGGGCGTACTCGCTCATACAATATCCGTAGCTGATGGCCGTGTCGAAATAGCACCGTTAACAGTTCCTTCAATGTCCACTTACGGGCTGACGGGTAATGGCGCACTATGGTGCTCCACCAATTTTATGCTTCACAGTAAAACAGTTCATTTTTTCTTCTTAGACCTTATTAAGGTGCTTGCCCCTAAAAAAAAGAGGGCGGGAGTGGGGTGAAGGGGCGAGGGTGATGTGAGTACGTAAAAAAATGAATATTTAAATTACACGCTAATTCTTACTCTCCCTTCATAAACCGTTTTTGTCCTCAAAAGGGAGTGAAACGAAAAAAAAAATGGTTGAGACGAGGTCAGCGTGCAATGAAATGAGCCGGTAAGGTGTAAGTGTTGTGTTTTCTTCACCTCTCTTCTCCCATAGAGGATGAGGTAGGGAGACTTTTTTCCTTCTTAACGGTGAATTGAATAATTTGCCGCTGTAAAACTGTTTTTCTTTTCGCCACACACCCAAGTGGCCGTCACGCGGGGGCACTAAAGCAATCAAATAAAGCTGGAAGATTGGATGCGGTCGATAGCATACACCTTGAAAGGGGAGAAAATTTTCAGTCTTTATGTGCTCAAGAAACAACGAAAGAACGGTGGAATGGTTGGTAGTTAGAGTTAAGAAAAGGATGACATACTGACATCCTTTTGACAAGTTGTTGTTAATGCTGAGCAAACGATAAGGAAGAAAATGGTACCGAGTGGCAGGAAAAAAAACAGAGGGCTGTGGAAATTTCGTTTTACTGCCTTGTGAAGAAGGTAATTATATTTGTAAAAAAAAACAAACAAAAACCAGCACACCAGTTTAATGGTGGCCCCCTTTTGTTGTGCTGGGTCTAACATGTTGAGTGATATGATTTATAGCCTGGCAAAAAGGCGGAGTTTTGATGTCGTGGATGTCCTAGAAAGAAAATCAAAACAACAATAGCTAGTGGCGTCATCTGTCGTCTCTGGTTCGCATATAAATCGAACTGCGGCTGCGTCGAATTTCCGTTCGGCTTGAGCCTCAAATTGTGTCACCTGAAGCGTCAAAACGTTAGCCATCAAAGGCTGGGTGAAGAAACGAGAGAAAAAGAGAGAGAGAGAGAGAAAGAGAGATAGAAAGAGTAAATGATGACGATGTTCCTGGTCACGGCACCATACAGTGCTGCTTTCATATCAGTGTGCGGGAAAGAGATGGAACGGGAGAGAAACGTCGGATCGTGGTTCGGCTGGTTGCGGGGAGGGTGGGGGGTTGGGAGATTGAATTTTTGGTGAAAACCCGTGGTTGGGGGTGTGAAACATAAGGAGGAGTGATGGTGGTGAATAAAAAAAGTGGGTTAACCGAATTCCGTGTCCGTAATATTCGGGCAGGCTTCGGATCCATCGGAGACGACCTCTACCAGTGAGTTCTACGACGACGAGTACGACGACGAGGACGACGTCGAGGACGTACGCGTACAGCAGCCGGACCAGCGGCGGCGGGTGCGGGCCAAAGGTGCTAACAGCGTCAAACAGTACGCCGGAACAGGGTACGACATCGTCGACGACGACGACGAGGAGGAGGAGGAGGCGGAGGAGGAAGGATTCATAGATTGGACGGACGGGACGAAGGGTGGCCGTTATTTGAACGGTGGCGAACGTGCATACCATGCGCTAGTGGACGCATACGACGAGTCTGACCAGCCGGAAGGTAACGTGACTCCACCATCGTACTTTGGCCGTGTGCCGTATAATGTGAGCAGGGCCAGTGGCCCAGTACCACCGACGCCATTGCCCCGTCCTGTTGCGGTACGTCCATACGTACGGCCCGGGTCCCGCTTTTACCGCCGTCATTCACCACTAGAACCATCGTCACTTGCCTGCGCACGTGAGAAACTACCGACACAGCCACGATACATCCAACAGACGAAGCATCACCAGCAGCAGCAGCAGCAGCAGCGTGAAGCATCGATCTCCTCACCGGGCAGTCCGGTATCGAGTGGGGACGGTCCGAAGCAGCGGGTAGCAAGGCGCCGCTTCCTCGCAATGACCGGCGACGCAGACGCCGTGCGAACCGAGCACGAACCGGACCGTGCGAGAACGCCCCCAAATCCTTCGGCATCGATCGGGGCCACCAATACCGAGTCCGGGCCGAACGACGCACAGCCGATGACGGCCGTACCGAGCGACGGGCTGATCGGGTCCGGTACCAGTGCGGTCACTTCGGGCCCGCCAGTAGCATCGACTGGCTCGAGCGCGACAGTGCCGTCGACAGCAACACACGCACCGACCAGCAGCAGTAACGGTACCAGCCAGCAGCAGCAGCAGAACTTGGTGAACAACAATCACAGCAACACTGCCTCAGTGGACGCACCGGGTGATACAGGTGTGCCCGGTACAGCGAAGCGCGAGCTCAACGCGAAAGGTGCGTCACTGGTGCGTAGCAAGGAGTCGGTATCGCCGCTGCCGCTAAAGCGCCCGCAAGGGCCCGGCAACGGGCTGAACGGTATCGGTGGCAAGGACACGAACAACAACGCACCCGGCGAAGGGCATCGCAGTCCGCAGGGTGCGACCACGCAATCAACCGCAAACGGGCCGGGTCAAACGCCCACCAATCCCAACCAACCGACGCGCCCGATCGGCGGCATCAAGGGTCGCAAGGGTGGTGGCTGGAAGGCCCGCCCGGACAGTGAGTCGTTCGGGAACGCGCTCAACTCGCCGACGGACGAGGACGAGCTGCTAGGCGGCAGCCCGATAACGGTCCGCCGACAGCCGATCAACGTCAATCCGGTCATCACACGGGATAAGCTCGCCAGCACTGGTGGTATCGGTGGTGGTAGTGGTGTTGGTGGTGGTAGTGGTAGTGGTGTTGGTGGTGGAGGAGGAGGAGGTGGTGGTTGGGGACCAAGACAGCGTGGAGGCCCAGTGGAGCGTGGTAGTCGCATCCAGAGTCCAGCCACCGGCACCGTTCCACATCTACACGGTGGAGGAGGAGGAGGTGGTCCTGTTGGAGTAGCCGGTGGGACGTCGATGGACGTTGGGAGTGAGGGTGCGTCGCAGCCAGCCGCCGCTAACGCCACCGGTACCGCAACAGCTTCGGCCGGTGGGCCCGCACCAGGTACGGCAGCAAGTACACCGGGCACTGCCGCCCCACAACAGGCTGGTCCGGTACCGGTGAAGCGCAGCCAGTCGCGAAACGACGTGCTGGACCTGGACAGTGTACCCGGACCGTCGGGGCTACTGCCGAGCAACCCGGGCGTACCGGGCACGATCGGGGGCAATCCGCAGTCACGCTACTCAAACCTGTCGTTCTGGAAGGCGCGGCGGGTGCTGTTCTACCGGAATGGCGATCCTTTCTTTCCGGGCGTCGAGTTCCGGTTCAAGCCCGGGCGGGACATCTGCACGCTCGAGGCGCTGCTCGACAAGATCTCCGCCCGGATGGATCTGCCCCGGGGTGCCCGCTACATATTCTCGATGGATGGCGACCGGAAGTACTCGCTCGATGAGCTGGAGGACGGTTCCAGCTACGTCGTCTCTTCATTCAAGGTGTTCAAGGTGAGTCCGGGGAAAGCGTGGGCAAAGCATCCAACTTGGGGCAGTGTGCCCACTCACAGGGTCATGTCGGTTGTGTCAAAGTCGGTTTCTAGGTTAGGCTTCTAGACTACCCTCTCGAGAGGTGTAACACAACAACAAACAAACACAAGCAAAGAAGACCTCAATATCCTGTAATCTCGCTCCTTTCGTTCCCGCTTAATGGGAATGCAAATAGGTCAGCCAGGACGCTTCGTGATTGCGGCTCCTTTAAAGGTGTTTGGTCAAGCGAACGCGGTCAGTGTGTTGCTCAATTACGTCGAGGGGTAAAATGAGCCGCCAACCCCAAGCAGGCGAGCGCGAGCGAGAGCGCAAGGGTCTATAGAATGTCGGCGCGCCCTAAAATTGACCACTGGCACTCTGCAGTGGTGCGAACGAGAACTAGGTGGAAAAGTAAAAGTCGACTTCGGGGTCAAAAGTGGAACAGTTTGCATGCCCAGTGATTAAGAGGACGACTTGTTCCAGCGGGTACCAAACCAGCAAAGGGAGGGGGGTTAAGAAAACAGTATTATCGATTTTCCTTCCCTTGTGTTGTGCTGATTCCGTAGCTGTTGTTATTGTTGAAGTTCCCGGAGCAGTTCGTGTGAACTGGAAGGATTGGTTTTGGATACTTCACGGGAAGATGTTTGTAAATGTAATGTTTTCTTTTTTTTTCTTCATAGATTTTGAATTCTTTGTGAATTTCCATTAGAATGATTGGATGTATGATTTATCGTTATGAACCGGATGCTTCACCTTCGCCCAATAAAGGTGTGGTCGAATCGAAACCAAAAGTTCCAGGACCTCGTATCCCATCAATCACGGTACGGATATTGAGGACGTGTTGTAATGTTTTTTCCTCTTTGCTTTGGTTTGCCTTTCTGTACGCCAAGTAGATTGGGCAGATTGCTTCGATATGGCGGTAAAGCAGGTGATCCAGTTTGAGTGTCCTCCTTTTTCGGACAACGCGTCATATACCGTGGGATATGGTTCGGTGGCATTTACGACTCCCCAGTAAAAATACACCGAAGTTACAACTCCTCTCGCCACAGTACGTGGTGCAAATTGGTGACCACCGTGCTGGAAATGGGAACAGGGTCAAGTAAATTAATTCCTCATCGACACCACCCGACCCGGAGGGTGGTTTGAGCAGGACAGCACCACATCACAACACACGGTTGCGTTGAAGGCACCCGCTAACCTCGTTTGGTACTTGCGTAGCGATTCGCGGGACTTCGCACCGCAAGAAAACCATCGCAAGGAACGCTCACGGACGTGGATGGATGTCCAATCTGTGGTCGGTAGTTTGCGCAGACGTGTCTTAGCTGCGGGTAGTGTCAAGTGACGGTTCCCCGGTACCGAGTGCTTTGTGTTGTGTTACAGTTCGTCCAACGCGAAGGGTTTGTCGCTTGACCGGGCGCACAAGTTCACCGGAAGTGGGATCGCAAACAAAGCGGCATACGGTGCTAGTAACTGCTTCCACTTCAATTCACCCACTGTCATTGCGCACTCTCACACACTCGGTCTCTCTTCGCGTGTTCTTTGTGTGGAAATGTTTGTTCTGTGTGTAGTGATTACGATTGATGAAAATTGACGTGCGTTTACTGGTAGGTGACAGTTCTTCTTACTAAGCTTATGTTTTTCAATGTGTCATAAAATGACATCTACTACGTATGACAATAGATTCTTCAGTTTTTGATAGTAGTTCCTTTTCGTCATTATCGACATGTTTTTATGGCACACTGCTTTTGGTTATGTAGCACGCATTTGCTATAATAACTACTAATTTTTCAATAACATACCAAGACCGATACATACTATCAATCGAAAAAGGAACCACCCTTTCCATGACATTCAATATATATTTATAGCATGTTGCTATAACAAAACAAAGCGATCAATATCTTATCGTGCTATAAAAACTAATGTAAATCTTAATCAAAATATGAACTCAATTTTCAAATTAAATCAAGCTAACTAAAAGGAAGAATCCATCATATTACTTCCTGTATTTTGCGTTGAAAATTATATTGATGCAATCTCGAATAGGATATACACATGAAATAATAATTTAAAAATGTTTATAAGCAAAATGAAAACTTTCATTTTCTATCGGTTTCGAAGGCTAATGCACGTAATAATAAATCAGAATGAAAGCTGCTCTCCTAGCCTAGCTGTATCGGAATGTTGATTTCATCATGCAGACGCAGAAAGGGGTCGATTCTTTCCGATTTAAACCGAACGGAAGAAACAGCTCCCGTGGCCCGTTCGGGAAACGGTCCAATCGGAGCAAAGTAAACAGTGCCAGTGACCACGTGCTCGTGGGGTTGAGTTTTCCATCATCTGTTTCATAAAATTTCCCCACACTATCGTTCTCTTTCAAACACGCCTGCCGCTCTTTGTTTGCCTTGGCGCGAGAGAGCGAGAACGTTCTTTGTGCGTTATTTCGGTCCTTGTTCCTACGGGTTCGTGTTACGCTCGGGTACGTGGGTTCGGGTTTGCTTCGGGTAAAGAGATATTCGTGCCTCCTTCGTGTGCTGATGTACGGAATTGATAAATAATTCTACCAAACCAGCATTTGTGCTACGTGTTGGCCACAATCTGTAAAAATGAACCCCAATTGAGATCCATTTCCTTTTGTTTGTGACCCTGTATTAAACATGAAAAAAAAGTCTACATTTGGGAAGGTGAGGTGCCATAAAAAACAGAAGATGGAAAGCGGGTGTGCAGCGTAATGACCAATCAAGGGCTGGTTGGGTAACGGTTGGGCACCGGACGTCACAAATGACAGTCTGATAAGCGAAAAAATGGTTTTCGGCAATTTTTCTGACCGTTGACAGCGTGTCTGTTTCATCCGTCACTGTCGCATGGCACCGTGGTATGCGGATTGCCTACCAAATAACTGTTGAGGTTATGATTCGTGTATTTGCACTTTGCTTCAAGGACGGAAAGCCTCCGTCTTCGAGCCTGGATGTTGATGTTGATCGATCGACCGATCTATTCGTTGCGCGACGAGGAATGGGCACTTCCGTTGCTGGGCAGAGGTTTTCCATTTTTCGGACCAAAAATTATCCGCAAAAATGAACCTAAATTAGTCCACGTTTGAAAGTTTCGGAAGGCAACGGTAACAGGGACACTCATCGTTCAAGGTTGCAGTAAGGTGGCCGTGTTCTCACGCTACACCGCTTTTCGTTTTTTGGGCAATCTGGAGCAACGCAACCATAGTCAGGCGGGTATTATTTGGGGCAATTTGAGGTTTTCCCTTTTATCATCTCAACTGTAATGTGGTAGTTGGGTAATAAACAGTTTAGCCCTTGAAATTGATCTCTATTATGTGAAATCGGTTTGACGTTTCTGCAGATTGTAGACGAGTTGTAAAAAGAAATGCAGGTAAATTATCTCCGGTCCATTTTATTGTGCGTGAGGCACGCAGGAGCTTAAAACATCCTACAGTGTGCTCCATTACATGCTAAAAAGAACAAAATTAAGGTTATCTTCATCACCCACACTAAAGCGAATAATTGTTGTTTCCTCTATTTTAAACATTCGAAACTTTTGCCCTCCTACAGCCTGTATTACTCCATTTTTATCGATCTTTCTTTCTCTTCCTCTATCTATCTTTCTCTATCTGTTTCTCCGTATATTTCCCTTCCTTTTTCCGGTGTTTGATCCGTCTTCACTTCAAGTGTCCATTTTACGACACCGGTGTTTCCTCCGCTAAGGAAGCGCGACACCATCGTGCAACGGTGAGTTGTCAGCGATTTCGTTCTCCGTTGCACGATCTGTCACACGTTTCTTTTTACCAAATTCTGTTCCATTTCATTCTTTCTAAAACACACACTGCCTGTCCCATACACTGATGTTTTGTCATCATAAAGCAAGCACAAAGTTGTAGTGAATGCACACGTACACACGTGGGTCGGAGAGGAATAATTTTACCTCTGCAGCAGTATAGGACCGGTAGCTCACGCTCATCTTCCACACACGCACTGTGAAGATAAACCTCATCATCCACATTCGTTTATCGTTGTATAACTGGTGTGATCCGAAAAAAAAAGAGATGTAACATCTAGTGACGCAACGCAAAATCCTAGAATATCTAGCTCTTGACGAGTTATTGGCCAATGTTACTGAAGAGATCCTCTGTATAAGATATTTAAACCAGAAAGCTTGTAAAAAGTCATCCAGCTATATCTTGACATTTTAGGCTTAGCCCAGGTTAGACAGTACAAGTCCTACGATAGCTTTTCCTGTAGCATGATGGCATACTCCGAAAGAACACCTATATCATCGTAAATTCTTCCTTAGTAGACGGATCTTTTCAATGTTTTTCTTCTGGAATCCTGTAGGATGTAATCTTTGGTTGGTTACAGTCCCAAGAAGTTCCCACCACTCATTAAGCACATGACATTGACACTTATGTACAGGGTGGCGTCGTAGAAATGATATACCTATACGAATGACCCTGTATTATGTCTGCTGTCACTGTGTGTCAAACACATGGTTATATTTTGACAGATTGACTTGTCTACTATTGATGTATGAAACGTACACTTAGAGTTTAGTTTAGGTTTATGGTAAACTAGTTCGTTTAACTGTCGATACCTAACCAAAGATTCTGCTGTACTTTAAGCTCATATCTACCTCGAGGACTCGAAGCTGGAAGAAGTGGGAGGATATAACTAATAACACATCAGCTATCGGCTGAAGAATTCGTGCTGACGTGACTAAGACAAAATCTCCAGCGCACATGATACATGAGACAATGAAAAGTCTATTTTTTAGCTTAGTATACACTTGAACTCATTGCTACTACTATTACGTACTCATCCATGCCCGGTAGCGTGTTTGATTTTAATCTTTTTTAATTACCCCTCCTTAATAGACTCCTAATGGAGCGTTAAACGATTTCACGCGTGTGTCTCATTGCCCTAATCAAGCTCATCAATCAAAACCTTCGACTTGCAAGTTTGAAACATTACATGCAACATTTTGTGCTGATGCACACGCTGTCTATCGTATATGTGTAGAAGGGGGAAAAAAAAGGACACCATATAGGGAGCGTACACATCCGGTCCGAATAATGGTTGCGGATAGGTGGGAAGTAAAATTCTGCAAAACGCTTCATTAATCATATTTTGCCATCTCTTTTGTAAAAAAAAAAACAAACAAAAAGTACGCCAAGAAACCATCACGGTCTCGGTCTCATTCTGGTGCCCTTGTGGCGTTCACTGCGTCAGCATGACCTGGTGGGAAATGTGGAATGGAAAAAGTGACCGATTTGGTCAGTTTGGCCCCGAAAAACCAATCTCGTCCAAGGGCTCTTACACACACAAAGGGAAGGGGAGAAGTATGTGGCACATAATAGCGCGCTGGACCACCTAGATCTGTCGTGCGGCACGCGCCCCGTAGTTTTTGAAATAAGGTCCTGAAATTGCTCAAATTTTCACCAACTCCCCACCTACCTACAAGGCCACTTTCATCGCTTTTTCTGTGCTGGTGGTGTGGTTTTCTTGTTGCTTGCTGCTCGGTGTTCCCCGTTTCCAACGCTGGTGTAACTTTGATGGAAAGCGGGAGCACGATACTTACGGACGAGGGGGAGGAGGAAAAAAAACCATCACACAAAGGTGCAAAATTTAAATACATTATACATCGATGGCGCGCTGCGGCTAGTAGCTGGAAAGGAAATCGATGGCCTACCTTTAGGCGCTTGGTCACTTGGGTTCTAGTTATGGGCGAAAACTTGGGAAAGGCGTGCATGTCAATAACGGGTACCGTTGCTACTTAATCATTCGAAGGTCGCTAACCGACCAACCGAGCGGGATGAGGGGAGGGGGGTGGTTAGGGGGGGGTTGTGGTGGAGCACTTGATATCGCATTTCGATCACGCCATCATGTGGTCCCCCTGCGCCATCCCGCATTACCCACCACTTCCCCAACAAACAAAAAAATACCCATGCACAGGCATAATGACGGGCTGCACTTTCACTGCAGTCTTGTGCGGGTTAGTTTCTTTAAAGCGGGAAGGGACGGTGCCGGGTTAGATCTTATCCGTGACCTCGACCACACTTTTCGTTGGGCGGTTGTGGCAAAGCCTGCATGTGTGTGTGTGAGTGGAAAATGACGAAGGCTTCACGGCGAATGGTTGAAATATGGTGGTGCCATCAACTGAGGCGAGACCTTCAAAAGGTGTCCGTGCAATGGTTTCCATCACCAGGCAAAGCAGCCCAGAATTTATGGGCCGTGTGCCACCTGCCGTTG
>KI422663.1:8241-20104 GCA_000473375.1 Anopheles culicifacies | reverse complement strand
CAAAATGACGGTTCAGTTCTGCGGCACCGGACAGCATCCCGGCCCGACATGGTGATGCTGATGGGGATGATGGTGCGGATGATGATGGTGATGATGATGGTGCTGGCCGTTCATTTTGTTCGAATAGTAATCGTGCGTACCGCCGACGGTATGGCGGCGGCGTATCGAACGGCTGCCCGCGTGGCGCCGCTGCCGTGTCGTCCCGTTCGCTGCGACGGTTGCCGCGGGCGTGAGAATAATCTGCGGTCCGGACGGTTCACCGCAGCTGCTGCTGTCGTTGCTGCCGCTTGCGTTACCATTCCCCCCTGCCGTACAGCCACCGGATGTTGCCGGTGCGGACGTGGCACTGCCGGATTGCGTCGTCGTCGTCGCGGTTGTGTCGTGTATCTGACGCCGCCGGTTAATGTTTTTGTCCGTCTTTTCGTCCTTGGTAAGGGAGAAGCGTGAGCGCAAGCTGACGATCGTGCCACCGATCGTAGTTCCGTTGTGGTTGTGGCAGGTCGTGCTGTTGTTGTTGTTTAGGTTGTTGGTGATGTGTTGCTGCTGTTGCTGCTGCTGCTGTTGCTGATGCTGGCAGCAGTGTACTAGTGGTGCCTGGGATGAATGCGTCACCGGTAAACCACCGTGATGGGAGCAGCAGCAATCCACCGCCTTCGGTGACTTGTAGTTGAGCGAGAGTGAGCGGTTCAGATTGAACTTCCGCTCCAGATTGTTGGCTTTCCGCTCCAGCTGCGTTAGGATGCGGTTCATCTTCTTCAGCTTCTCCGTATCGATCCGGTACGTGGCGGCTGTTAGCTTCTCGCGCGGATTGCTCGTCGTCGAGGTGTCTGTTTCGTCCGAGCTGAGCGACACGTTACGGCCCTTGGCTGATAACGGTTGTTGCTGGTCCTCCTCACTTCCCTCGCGCTCCTCACCGTCGCCATCAACATGGCCACCACCAATTACACCGTCGAGCGTTGCATCCGTCTCGTTTACCAGCGTTAGGCAGCTGTTGTTCGTGCTGGAATTCACCGTACCGCCACTATCGATTGACTTCTGCGAGTGCGCCGTCAATGCCTTCTTCAGCTGTTGCTGTTTACCGGGTGTCACAACTGTCCCTGGCACACTGTCCTCCTGGTTGTTGTTGTTGTTGCTCGACGCGATCGTCAACGAGCGCTGGGGCTTCGAGCGACCCTGTATCAGGGGTCGTTCCGGTGACTCGTCCGCATACGGGATGTTCTCCCCCAGCGTGAGAGGACGCGGCGAACGGCCCATATGGCTCCACTGCTGATGAAGCGAGTGTCGCCCATTACCGTACCCGCCACTAAGGTCACCATCACTCTCCTGCGTCTGGTCCCGGTCGGAATCGATCGAGGAGTCGCGCAGCGAGCGCAACTTGTTGTCCAGTGCGATTGTCACCGTCTTTAACGACATAGAACCTGCAGTTTGAAGGCCAGGAACGGAATGGTAAGAAATAAAACGAAACCAGTATTAAAAACATGTTATTAATGAAGCGAGACAGAGAGAGAGAGAGAGAGTGAAACAAACAAAAAACCATCCACGTACGCCTACCTTTTGGCGTCCTATTACGCCTCTAGGTGATGGAGCAATTAAAATAAAAAGAGGATGAAAAAAAAAAACAAACAACACACAAAACAACGGGAATCAAACGGACAAGCGATAACTCCAGCAGGTACAATATGGTGCAAAGTGGGTTGCGGATGTTGGAAAAGGGTTTTTGTTTTCTTCTTCTGGTGCGTAATGCGTTGTCATGAAGAGTGTGTTTTTTTTTAAGTATCAACCATCAACCAGCGTTAGTGGTGAAGGAAAGTTATTCTTGTGCTGCTGATAATTAATTGCTGCAAACTTCTCATGAGCATAAAAGGATGCGTTCTATCGCCACTGTTTATCTATTGGTTCTTAAGCTTAACGGGAGTTTTTGGAGATGTTGGACCTGATTGTCGAAGACTTTTGGACATCAACATTTAAGTCTTGCCTCTTGATTAACGAAGCTTATAGCTACTGACGTTTCTCCGAAAAAGCTTCCTCTGGACATCATTAACATTAAGTGAACTCTGGACCCAGTCTAAAATTCACAGCATTAGAGGTTTTTGAGAATTCTTAGGTACATTTTTGTACCGATATGAGTACAAAACTCTTTGAATAATACCATCGGTTACTTGGTGGTATATTTGAGATTAGAAATTCTTCCTGCTTAATCTTCAAGTACCTTCGCCTAGAACACTTCCATGTCAGAAAGGTCTGCAAGGTAGGTGTGAAAAGATTCGTTATGAGCTTTGAGTTTCCAGAATAATGATCCTACAATTCTTCGATTCTATGATGTCTTGTTGGAATTGGTCTAAAATGGCGCGTTTGCATAGCTTCAATCGGGACTGGATGCAGGCAGTACTAACTTTAATAGAAGAATTAGTACACGAACTGATTGAACGCGGCAGCCTGATTAGCATTGGTTTAGCACGAAGTAAAAGAAAAACAACATGATCAAAACCTCTCGCAACGACTCGGCATGCGACTTGATTGGCAAAAGAAAAAAAAAAACTAAATAGAATGTTTAGAATAGACAACAAAACCAGGATATACATCGAAACAGGCAGGCAAATAGAAACAAGAGTAGAAAGTTAAGTAATAAAAGATGGAAGAAAAGAACAGTTAAAGAAAATGGCAAAGCGCAGCACATCGCACGCGAGTCAGTTTGGTTTGTTTACCGGTAGAGGAATAAAACACAAACGGCTGTGTTCGGTGCCCTCATCGTGACTAGTGGTATGAGAGAAAAATAGAGCGTTGCTGTGCGTCTGCCATCGATGCCATCTGAATGGGGGAGGGGGGAGTAATCACTATGCCCATTTCAGGGTAGAATTTCTGCTGATGCTGGTGCTGATCGGTGAAGTTGTTGATGCAGTTTGGTGCGGGACTGGTTGCGATACGCGAACAAACAAAAAATGGGCGCCGTTTTGCTGACGGTGCACCATCTCCGTTTTTGCGCGCTTTTCACCATAACATCACCTCTTACGCATGTTGTGAATGGGTGTGGAAGTTGGAGTGTGTTGGGACAAAGGATGAAGTCCAGTTTTTCAAGTGACAGTTCGTGGGATACTAACAAGACAGTACAACAGGTTGTGTGTTGGGCGGGACGGAGATGAAATTGAGCGGGAGGGGATAGAATCGGGTGCAAAACGTGCGTCCCCCCCAATCACACTAAGACCAGCGTGGTAGATACGGTCCGGTGGTCCATCCACCCCAGCGCTTACCGTTGTCGGCGAAGGCACTGTCGTTCGAGTCGTCCTCGGACGAGCGATTTAATACTGATGACGCGTCGTCATTGCTCTGGCTGCTGTGATGCCGGCTGCTGTGATAGTAGTGATGATGGTGATGGTGATGATGGTGCATCTGCAGCAGACTATCGTCGGTCGGCGGTTCACAGCCGGGACCGGCACTGCCGACCGAGCGTGGCCCACGTATCGGTGCCGGTCCGGTTGTATCGTGCACCACCTGTAGCGTACGCTCCGAACCACCGGAACCCGCCCCAACGCTCATGGGCGTGGCACCTTTCGGGCCCAGCTCCAGATAGCGCCGGATGACGCGTGACGACTGCTCCTTCGATTCCGCCGACTAAAAAAAACAAAAACAATGCGTATTCAAACAGAGCGGAATCGGACGAACTATGGCGACGGGGTTGCAATGGTCTGGTCGCGCTACTTACCGTGGTGCTGTCGAGCGAGAGCGTATCGGGAGTAGTCGAAGACATGGTGCTCTTGCGCTGTGCCGTACGGCGTATCTTTCGGTTCGCTGCCTGTACAATGTTGGCCACAAAGCCGGATGTACTCTCCTTTGACTGCTCCTTAAACGCTGCAACATTGGGATAAAAAGCATCTGTGTTGGTGAATGCGGGTTTGTTTTGGTTAGTACTGTTAACGGGTAAGGTGGTTGCGGATACGGATGCAGAATGTAATTATACTTGCTGCTCGTGTAGATCATTTTCTGTTTCTTCTGTTTTTCGGTTTGCAAAACAGTTTTCTGATATAGTAGTAGTAAAACCCACTAACCACGCGTTTGCACACATACACTATTGGTGCGCTTGTTTACTTATTACAACGAAGCATGTAATCTGCCAACTAACTTCAAACGTTTAACAATAAAGTATCGAATAACGCATACAAGCATAACATTTGCTTTTTTTTTCTTAAAGCAAGCAATTATAGCATAGATGTCGCCAAAATGCACTGTTTACGGTCATTTATCATACGCTTATCTTCCATACTTAGATCTTCCAAATATCTTTTCTTTTAGCAGAGAGCGTTAATTATAATATAAAATGCATCTAGTAACTGGTATAACTTATTATCGTGTGCAGAAAATCAAATATAAAATAGCTGTGAATCGTCTTCACATAATTAAGCGAAATTCTTGTCAATGCAATTTAGTTCTGGGTCTTATTGTTGATTACGATAGCGCAATTTCCGTATCCGTTCCAAAAATGCACCCATGGCGGTCGGGTTGGAGTCACCCGTTGCCATTCCAGTCTTGTGACACTTACGCTCGATTTTGGCAACGTTGTCCAGCAGCAGCGAGGTCGATGGTACCTCCAGGCCGGAGTCGACGACGGTACCGGGGCCGGTTTTGCTCTCGTCCACACTCGGCAACAGTCCGTCCTCGAAGAAGTATTGATACTAAAAGCGAAACACAAAAAAAAAACGTTAGTAATGAAATTATTTGTCGCAGCGGCAGTGCGACTCACGTAGTTGATGAGCACTTCGACGATTTGGCACTGGTGGCGCATATCCTTGACAGCCGTTTCGAGCGACTCGTTCGCGGAACGGACCACGGACGGTCCAAACACGATTGCCAGATTCCGGGGATCCATCAGGTTCACCTCGTTGTGCGTGCTGACACGGTGCAGATGCCGCATGAGATGCTTCAACGTTTCGTAGTTCATCGGTGGTACGCGACGTAGCAGCTGGCGCAGCTCGAGCAGCCGGCGCTGGCCGGTCATCTTGTCCGCGGCAATAAACCCACCGTACAGCTCGTTCGGCAGTAGCGGTTCGGGCAGGTTGCGGATGAACGACTTGAGCAACGACGAGACGACGTTCACATCATCCCAGCGTGGATCACGCAGCGCAGCCTCGTCCAGGCCACGGTTGATCGTTTCGGTAAGCTGCGTAATCGCTGCCGTATTGCCCGGGATGCGATAGATACCGACCACGCCCAGACCCTTCGATTCGACGATACCGGTACATTTGGCCAGGACGAGCGGCACGTACGGGTTTTCCTCTGACACCGGGCACTGCTGCAGCGGCACATTGATTGAGGCACCGTCCGGCAGGGCCATCAGCTCGGACCCACCCGAACCGGACGCTCCCGGTGAGCCGGGCGGTTGGCCCTGCATCTTGCGGAACTGGCGCGCGACAATGCCCTTCCAGGTTTTCGACTTCGGTGAACCACTCTCCCGATCGGAGCTATCCTTTGCGGTGGCAAACTGTTGCTGCTGCTGCTGTTGCAGTGTCAGCTGATGCGGTTGATGGTGTGGTTGATGGTACTGACCGATTGCTGGTTGATTGGACGGTACGATCGGTTGGTCCGCGCTGCCCGTTGGTGAGCTGCAACCGGTTTGCGGTGTCTTGCGGCTTTTCGTTACCGGCGACTGTCCGGATGGTGAGCGAGAACCGAGCGCATACTTCCGGTGCGATTTAGCTGGCAGCACTGGTGAATAGTCGTCCCCACTGTTGGCACCACCGCTGACGCTTCCCGCATGTACCTGCACACTCGTTTGTGCTGCTATGCGTTGCGGTTCCGCCTGCTGTCCTACACGGCCACTAAGATAGTCCTGTGGAGGAAGAAGAAACAAAGAACACATACCGCCGTTAGTGAATCGCTTGCAAAAACGCCGGCGTAGTTACTGTTTGCGCACTCGTGTTCGCTCGACAGCCAGCAGCACCAGCTGGCTCATGCGCCGCTGGACATCGACATACGCGAATGCCACATCCCAGGGTGCCGTTCGGGGGAAGTATTGTCGAATGATCGGAGCGGTCAGGATGAGATCCATCGGTACGCGGTCATGCGTACCGTGCGGTAAAAAACAAAAACCACACTGACTATCGAGTTTGGTTTGGACTGATTGGTTGCACGCGCCTACCACTTGCGCTTATCGCACCAGCGCTTATCGTGCGCTTGTATGTGGAGGAGGCTCGCAAACTGGTGACCGCATCGATAAGAGCTTTTGCACCTGTACACTCACACTTGTGAGCTGACTTTCGAGATTTATATAGAAACTGTTTTTTGGTAATTGAATTTGCAGGTTGAAGCTGACCACCCACGCGAACGCTCATTCGGCAATTATGCTATCTGATGGGATGCTTTGAATTCCAGCAGAACACGAGATATGGAGCCTAATACAAGTTCCGGGTTTATATCTAGATGCCTGACCTACCCCAGAGCGCTAGTGTTTAATGACAGTAGCAAATATTAAAATCTAGAGGACATCATCTAAAGCTCATCGTCTGGTACTCGATCCACTACTTACCGGACTGTGAAGTTGGCTGGTGCTGCCTCCACCACAAACGAGCCGCAACGATTCCATCCACTGTTGCATGTCACTGTGACTGTCAGCCTGCAGCAGCAGTTCACGCTCCGACCCGGGTAATCCGACGGTGGATGCGCTGCGAATGGACGATCCGCAAGTGCTGCCCGCGCCGCCTACATTCGCCAACCCGGAGGCGGACTGTGTCCGGTGTACCTCGGCGTGTCCGAATCCGGCTACGGCGGCTGCCTCCAGCGGACAGTACGAACCAACGGCCGTCGTCAGCTTGAACACGTTCTTCCGCTTCGTGTAGTTTCCCTCGGTAACGTGGAAGTTCGTCAGATCGATTGTACCGCATGGTTCCGGACTCTGTGGGTGGCAACGGGGGAGAGGGGAAAAAAGGGAACAGCCATTAGCATCACATGCTAACCGTGGATGGAGATATCCGGAGAAGAAGTTTGGAAAGATGTGGAACAGTAAATCAAAACTGAACGATATTAACCCACGACCCGGTGGAGTTCCAGCGGCGAAGGCGAAGTTTGCGCAGCCCCGGTGCATTGCGCATCCAGTTGAGTAACCGTGCCCCACCGTGGCTCGTGCTTGCAGTACCCGCACCAGGACCGTCCGTACTGCCTCCACCGCTACCGTGCGCTCCGTTTCCAACCGGACCGGCCGAACCGGCCCGGCTGCGCGGATGCCGGCTGGTGGAGGCACCGGTTGGCCGCTGTTCCGCCAGCTCGTTCTCGCTGTAGTAGGATAGCCTGCCGGGCAGTCCTACCCACTCCCGGTTGGTGGGTACTGGATGTAGCTGATACTGCTGTTGGTGCTGCTGCAGCAACGATCGCTGACGATCGTAGCAGTGAAGATGATTGTGATGCGCCGTAACGTTCGGTTGGTGCATTCTAGCCGTTCCAACCTAGCGAAGCTAAATCTCAACACAACTGAACCACTTCTAGCTTTTACTGTTAAGTTCCACAAATTTATTTTCTCCAGTGTTCAAACGGGCGAGAGGATCCCAAAGCACGATCACCGAACTATGGCACTATCCACCAGCAACTAACACAACTTGTCAGGAACCAAATAAAACAAAAAAAAGGCCAACAAAACCTGTTGAGATGTGGCTGCCTCGAAGCACAGAACACGAATGAGAATACTAGCTGGAATACGTGCACTATTTCTACTGGTGCACACATTGCATTTCCTACGCACCCAGCGAGGACGATCGCAACCGACTGATTCATCAATAAAATCGCAAGTGTTGCACTTCCCGTCGTGTAGTGTGCACTAACACACATTCGCACGCGGGCATTATGCCGCAGTGTTGGTGGAAGGAGTAGGTAGGAGTATTGTTTTTCTAATAAAAAAAATCTAATACACTGCAAACATTACATTCAAGTCACAATTTTTTGCTTTTAGATGGGAATTCCACCAAACAGCAGGTGTTTCGAAGGGGGTTCATTTTGGTTTGTTTGAACTTTCGAGCGTTTGATGTTTAAGAGTAAGATATCTAAGAGCGAGGAGAATGTTTGTGCAAAAGAATTTCTTTCTAACACGACAAACATTACCAAACTTCTGCCGTTTTTGCCCACCGTTAGGCAACTTGTATTAAAATTAGTATATGTGTTGCTGGTGTTACTGTTCGCTGCAATTATTAAACCGGAAATGTGTGGTCACATACAGCTAATACGCAATTGCTTGCATGAAGCCGCGTACGTGCGTATTGTTTGATTTGAAGAATCGATTCGTACGGACCACAACCGGGCAGTGGCAAACGAATCAAATCCAGCCACAACTATCATCGCGCGTATAAACTGCACTGGAGAACAATTTTTACACCGCATTTAACGATCGCTTTATTTTACGATCCTCGCGATGAAAGTGCTACAAGACGCAGGCTGCAGAATGCAGGAAGCGTAGTAGGGATGGAGATCCCACCGAGTCGCACACTTTAATAATACAGTGTACAGTTTTTCCCTATTCGGTACTGCCGGTAACGTTCGACAGCTTGGTGTAACGCACCGGACAGGGCTCGCTAGGCAAGGCGGCCATCATCATTATTGCACCAGCTGGATTTGCAATATATATATGCACCTTTTTTTTTTTTAATTTTCATGCGCACACGCTGGTCACGGGTGCGCGAACCTTATGTTACAGCTCCCTTGTGCGGCAGCATGCCATCATAACGACACCAACGCCCCTAGAAGCGTGGGGGTGCATTTGATTTGTTTGTTTTTAGTTTTCGGTTGCAGCTTGTTTCTTTCGCCCGCCAAATGTGTTTGCAGCCGTGAAGACGTCGCACCGAGCTAGGTGAGTGCGCAAAGTGCGAAAAGCGTGTTTAAGCCTGACGGCGTGTCGTCTAGTGGCGTAAACAAACAATCCACTTCAGAGGTTTACAAATAGAAATGCAAACAAACAACAACAAAAAAATTGTCGAAACATATTCGTTTGCATTTGGGGGTAATGTTTAACGTAAGGGTTGAAGTGTACCCGATTTAGCATCATCAATTAAAAATTGATTATTGTGGATTTTATCCCTTTAGTTTTGAGAAAACAATTTTAGAGCAAGTTTGAACATTTGCACCAACAAGATTTAACAGATTAAATTCTTTTAAACAAACTGAACATTTTAACACTGTTTTTAAGTAATAGGAAAATAAATCCCAGAAACAAATCAATTGCTGAATATATTGCAGTCTAATCAATATCGCCTATCTGCTATCGGTGTTGATCGGTGATTCAGTACGAAGAAAGGAAAAAATTACTTCAAAGACAAATTCTCCCTTTGTAGTTTTTCCTAAGCACCCCCCCCCCCCTTCGCTCCCCTCCACCCTTCCCCGCGAAACGCTAGTAGCGGGTGTGCTATTTTGATATTCTACTCTCTCGCTTTGTGTGCCAGTGTTGCCACTTTCGGCTTGTTTGATTGTGAGTGGTTTTTTTTCTTGCCTTCTATAGTTTGGCTCGGCCTTTGCGTCTACGGTGGAACCTTACAAAAGCGTGTAGCGTACAGTAATATATATATATGTGTGTGTGTGTGTGTGTTTTTTCATTACCCACGATAATACGATGATCGTGGGTGGGATGGAAAAGCCATGAAGCGATGTACGAATGAGGGGTGAGATGTCGAAAGTTTGGCTTCCGATCGCCTTCAAGCACCGGTGGGTTCGTTGACGTGCACGCATCAAGGTCCCCAATGTTCGCTCCCCCCCCCACCCTGAAGGAAGGGGCACAGAAAGGGAGGCAAAGCGTTTGCCGATTTTCTTACCGACTCGCAACGGTACGACGCAAGACGCACCAAAACAAAAACAAAAAAAAAAGGCCCCAACCTCCTTCTTCCAATTCGAAAATCGTACATACAAGGGGGTGAAAATATTGGCGATGCCCGAACAAGACACGAACCTTCCAAAAACAAAGCAAAAAACAAAAAAGTAAAACGCACACCCAAAATGAAAACTTGCGTGTGGTGAAGAAAAAGCAACAAATAAAACAAACGGTCGGATCAAAGTTCAGTGCGGCAGTGGAAAAGCAATGGCTGCAGGTGTGGGAGGATGGTATATGAGGAACGAGAGAGAAGCAGAAAACATAACGCAGCTACCGATCGGGCACTTTTCACTTTCGCGTACGTGCCCACCCGGGGGGAGGAAGGGGGGTTGGGAGGCGGTGGGTCGACGGAAAAAGGGGTGCTGGGAGAGGGCGTGATATAATTTTTTGAAACTACCACCCCTGTGGCTGGTGACCTACAGCCCTACAGAGTATCGGGTAACGGGGAATGAAAGCTATGCGACGGCATCCGCCAACCACTCATCTGCATGCGCTATCTTGGCGGGTTTTTTTTTTAGCATTCGCTGCAAAATCAACCCCTCTTGCCCGGAAGTGAGCTGTACGATGTGTGCGAGTGTTGAGACGCAAAACGCACAAACGCGCGCCCTGTCAGCGGGTATGATCGTATCGATCGTAAGGGAAGTAACGTCAAGTGTCCAATCCGCCCATTGAGCCCTTGTATCTTCTTTCCTTGGTCGTGCAAACGGTACACACACACACACACACAGCGCGCCCCATACAGAGACAACGCCCTGCACAAACATGGGATGCCGGTGGGGAAGGTTTTGATACGCGATTTGCATACGCAAGGGCCCGATACGTCTAACACTCTACCAGCACCAACCTCCTCGCCCCCCCCGCAACTTTGTCGATTTATCTCCCAATGGAGTTACCCCGATGTACCGATCGGAATGTACGGAACCCGTAGAAGAAGCGTCTGTGATCGGTTCGATTGTCGAATTAGGTGCGCGAAATGAAGGTTACCAAATAAGTGCTACTGGGGGACCGTGCAGGAAAGAGATGGGTGGCCGCTCCCAAACAAGGACAACGGTGAGGCACATACATTCTTCACCAATGATATCACACACTAGGCGTACGAAATAGTGAAATTCTGCTCAATTCTTCTACAGCGCGCGAGATATGAAAGGAAATTAATTTCCCAGGAGAACTATCTAAAAACACATTAAACGGTGAGATAAACTAGCATTACAAAAAAAAAGGAAACCAATTCAATTAATCACTGAATGGAGTCGCATGGTTTACGGTTGGTAGCTGGTGGGTTATTTGAATGTTGGCAGTATTCGTTTTTTTTTCATAATCCACACTTATCCACAGCACAAGCAATTTCATTCTGTTTTTCCCTTTCACAAACACTTGTTTTTGTTACTTTCTTAAGGCATAGGCTTAGAATTAGCGCATACACTTGCTGTTGCACTTTTGTAGCGCCGAACGAACTAATTTGCTGACGCAAAACTGCACAATCAAATCACGGAAAGTGTAAACACCTCAATTTAACGCGCACGACCACACTGAATCGTTGAACAAATCCTGGAATCGCACCCGCTCGCCCAAAAGGGGTGTGTTGGGGTAAGGTGCAAAGGGGTTGAAGGAGGAGTGGATGGAGCTTTTGAGGTTTTTGGGGAAATGAAAGGAGCAGCGTGAGAAGGATGGTACGGCACGAGACGCGTACGCGACTCGAACAACGAGGCGCTGTTCGAACTCCCGCTGCGAGCTGTTGGCATCGGAGGACTGAACATCGCATTCAGCGCAACGGTAACGGTCGGGATCGGCCAGCACCGTACACACAGACACAAAACCGCTGCTGAGCACTCAAACGGATACCGCTCGCCCACCGCACCGCTGCTACCGTGCGTGCAGCGAACTGGCTGTGGGGAGGGGACCAGACCACTCAACCATACAGTGGCCCAGTGTCACTCATCGGGGGTAGCCCAGGGGTGGACCCGCCATGAATATTCCTTTTTGAATCAGGTTAAAAACATGCCATTGATGGGAGAAAATAAATTTTAAAAA
>AXCM01000717.1:0-56865 GCA_000473375.1 Anopheles culicifacies | reverse complement strand
GTATGATCGTGTTGTTTCTTGTGTCGTTATCTGCTGTTCAAATTGAGCTTTCTGTGTTTGTTTCGAATATATCCATGTAGTTAATTTCGTGGGTGGAGATGTCGTTTTCATTTTGTCCAGTTTTGTGGGGTCGGTCATTAGATCGTTTGAGTCAATTTGGGTACTGTGTAGGTTATTGTTATCAATAGTTTCTTTTATGGTCGAATGGGCTTTCGTTTCAATGGTGCTTGTTTCATAATCGTTTAATTCTTCTTCTGCAGTGGTTGGTTCATTGTTATTAGAAGTTGCTGTGGCATCCCGAGCAGTTGTAAGTTTGCTTGTGTCAGTTGTTAAATGTTCCATAACACTTTCAGGCAAAGGCGTTGTTATTGCTGTGTATGTTACGTTGTTAACGGTTTGCATATGCTCTCCTTCCATAAACATATTTGTATCTGTGCTATTTACATCTGGATAAGTGTCGGTGGTTGTGTGTTGGTCTGTGTTATTCATTTTTTAGGTATAAAACAAAACAAAATTAACTCTTATTTTCAATTTCATATGTACATGTTGATGATGTTGGATTTATTAAATGTTTGATGGAATGATATATCTATATCATGTTGCGAAGTATGTTAAAGAATAAAATGGTAATTTTGTTTAGTTTTGATTGACGATTTGATAGTGTAGTGTATTTGTAAAACAATACAATGGTGTTGAAAATTAATTTTTTTAGCAAAGCAAGTTGCATCTAATAATAATGTTAATATACCGAGAACTTACGATCATGATGAACAATTCTTGTAGAAATTCCATTACATAAGCATAGCGACAGAGTACAAGCAAGCCAGAAGGAAAGTGGGTTTCGAACTAGCTAACTAAGAATGGGACTAGAAATGAGTCTGGAGTATTGAAAACATATGTTTCTAAAGATGGAATGGGCGATAACCATCCTTAGCATAGGGAGGAGGTATGTGAGTTAACGCTTCGTAGTGAGAAATGAAAACATGGCATTTTAACCATATTTATGCACGACAATGTGTACGGAAATGTGAGTTGCTCAAAATACTTACCTTTGACGCAACCTCCAGTAATAGGATCACACGGAATTCCTGGCGGGCAATGCTCACAACCAGTAGTTCGGTCGGTATCCTTTTGAACACAGTTACATCCGTCACACAGCTGGCCCGCTCCACAGTCTGCTGCCTTTTCACATTGGCATACTATTGTAAGTGAAATAGAGTAACAGATGATTTAAATTACTGGCTTTCCTAGTGTACAAATGCTTATTTATGTACATACGTTTTACACAAACTGTTTCATGATTTTGTACTTCGCATTCTTCTCCAACATCGCAAGGATTGCCAGACCGGCATGGATCAACGCAAATGCCGTTTATGCACGATCTTTCCAAAGGACACTCGTTGCTATGTCTACATCCTAATTCTGGAAGTTACAAAGGAAATGTGTTAGCTAGTATAATAACATCGGTGCACAATCCACTTATATGATGTTTGCTTAGGATTATTAAAACTCAATTAATTGAGAAGGTATAATCCATACAAATACAAATCGAATATAAATACATAATTGGAATATACTTCAACATACACCAAAAGCGTAACCAAACCCATTGCATGTAAATAAATGCCATTTAAGTGAATAAGCTAAGCTTACGGATAACATTTAGACAAGTGTTTTAATATCACCTTCACCGCGAATTAATAATGATATGCAATACCAGAATATACGAAACCGAAACTGTGAACATACACACAGAACAGGTCAGTTGACATACATTTGCCTGCACATGTACGACAGAACTAGCGTTTATCAGCATACACTACTCATTCCATGTTTCCGAATAATTACACTACACACTACATTTGTCACTATTCATTTGTTTCCGATGACGAAGGATAATGTATGGAACTCTGATCTCAGGAGAGTTTATCATGCGGCTGCAGTGGTCCGTTCTGCAGTTAGGGGATGTCATTGTATGGGAGCCATTGGATGAAACAAATTCCATATAGCAATACGCAAGACCCATGACGATAAAGGAGGATGATTCAAAATACGATAATGAGAGCATTGTCAATGCCATGCCAGATCGATTGTATGTTGTTCTTCAACTCTAACCAGACAAACACCGGTTTTTATCGGTACGTGGATCAGCAGTGCAGCACCAGCAAAGCTTATACGTTCGCAGTAAATCTTCGAATCAAGAAATAGATAGATTCTACTGAAATAGTGGAGCACTGAAGGATTATGACCATGAGCATAATCGCGCTCAATGCAAGAGACAGAACAGAATAGTGGAGAAAGTATCTAAATGTGTTGACTACTGCAGAACAGGATTGCTGTAAGGTAAAACTTCTGTTCCGCTGGGTTCTAGCAACACTACGAAGATAGTGATGGTTTGAAGAGTAGCATGAAATCGCATCACATTTAGGGGTTTCGATCAACTTCGGCTACGCTGTTTGGTGTTCCTGCCAGCATAGCCTTGGTCAATAATGTTTCTTTGGCATGCAGGTGATTGTGATTGATAGATTCAAACCCATCTAGCGTGCAAAACATGCAAAGGTACCAAGATACGTAGAAACAATCCAGATTGGAAATAGAAATGTCGAAAGGATTGGAGAATTCGTAAGATTACCGCTTACAGTCCACGAACCGAATCGAACTGGCTGCCTACTAAACAGGATAGATAGTTGGTTGCGTTGGATGATTTTTTGTGGTTGTTTTGGAATATATTACCTGATTTTTTCATACAATCAACGCTGTAACCGGTTACGGAATCGCTATTGCACAAGCACATAGGAGCATGATTTAAGGTTTGACAAGGAACATCCTGAGGGCAAGGCTTAAATTGAGTACACGGATCGATGCAGATGTTACCAACGCATGTCTCATTTGTATTACAATCGTGTTCTGTACGGCACTGCACGTCTTCAAATAACGGTTCCGCCGTTGTACCCGTTGGCTCTGTACCGTACGGTTTGGTTATATTCGTAGCTAATGTAGTCGTTTTCTCCGGTAAAGTTGTTTCTATGGTCGTCGCAATGGACGTACTATCTTCATCAATGTAATCATCGCCATCATACCCCGATGTTGAGAGCGGTAAGCTACGATCGTCGAATATGTACTGTTCGGTGGTGGTGGTAATATCCACTGCAGTAGTCATACTGGTGGTGCTTGATTTCTTTCCCAAAGGAGTAACAGTGGCCTCACTGTGTTGCATGAATTCGTAATGTTTGGAAGTGGAAGATAGTTCCACGAAATAGTCATCAATCGGTGTCGTTACAGTTGGCTGCTGATCTGTATCTTCCAAATCCGTTGATTTGCGATCCTGCTTCGTCAGCGTATCAGCATGATTGCTAGGTTTTGCTGTCGAATGGTTCGTTTTGGGAATAATAGTAGAAGTAGCTAGAGCCACTTCATCAGTGTTCTGGGACGTGTAGCCTTCCGTAGTTATCGTAGACGTAAACGATTCTGACGTTGTTTGGATGTCGTCGATTTGGTCCATTGGGTAAATGGTTGTAAACAAATTGTGCGTTGCTTTACCATCGTCATCCACGATTTCGTCTTTTGAAGTTGAGCTAGCAACATTATGTATGTGTGTAGTTTCATTTACACGCGTGCTTACAGATAATGTGGTTAGATCATCCTCTAGTATTAGTGTGCTCGATACGATTGGCTCGTTGCTGATTGTCGTGGTAGTATCGGTATCAAAATCAGTAGTGTCGACTGTGGTAAACTCATCTGATCGATCAATTTTGTGTCCATCATAGTACTCCTCAGGATATTCTGTCGTACCTTCAGGCATCAGCGTGACAGAAGTGTTACTCTTAATGCCGTCCAATGGTATACACCGTTTGGATGGGTTCCCGGTGTAACCGGAAGGACAGGAACAAATAGGTATGTGTGCTTTCACTGTGCAAAGCGCCCGTTCACCACAACCAGACCTACAAGGGTCGACGCAAAGGTCGAATAAACAGTGCAATTTTTCGCCGCAGTCGGAGTGCACCGAGCAGGTGACAATCTTCATGTCATGAGTTTTTTCTCCTTCATTTTCATCTTTTTCAACAGCTGTGAAAGTAAGGTGTAAGTAGTTGGTGTGAGGTTACAAAAGGATACATATAATTATAATCAGTATGTAAATAATGTACACATTTTTACATTTCAACACAGTTGAGAATTGATTGAAGGATAGTGGAAAGGAGAAGAATAAAGGCAAACATGATTATATTCTAAGGATTCAGGAAAGCAGAACGATAGTGGGGCCAGTGAAGAGGAGGCAGAACGCAACAGTATATAATATTTCAGTTGCTACCGATAAAAAGAGCACGATAAGGGTGGCCACGGATGTTGTGGAAATGGCATTATCGGCTATGATGTTGTGTCAAGTACAGAGATTATTTACAAAACATGCACCATTGACATGACTATAACTGGTGCTAGTAGCATTAGAGTACACATTTTAAAACACATAATGCGAGATACAAGCAGATAGTTGTACAGTAAACAGCGACAGAAGGAAGGATGAGTGGTTGTATGTTGGAAGACAGACAAACACAGAGACAGAAGATTGAGATAGACAGACATACAGACAGAAGCGCAAATGATAGGCTGATACAGTATCTACCATGCTGCGAAAACGATTCAACAGCATGTTAGAGAATAGAGATGAAATACATCGTTTGAGAATGCTATCAGCGTTGGTTTAATTTTAAATACACCGAGAACAACTGTTCGACTCTGCGCAGTCGATTTACGTCCAAGTTGTGCGCGATAGTAGACAGATGATTACATTTTTGTATGCTGGAAGTTTGTGGATAGTGTAGGATAAGGATATATCAGGAACGAAGGATAACAAGAGACCTATGAAAGGCATGAGCGTGTGTGAATGTTTGTGCATCACTTGCAATAGTGATCGGAAATGTACAGCAAGTTCGATATGGGCGCTTCAACGAAGCTTCACGATTCTTGTTCTATTCTACCTATCGTTGCAATTTAGCTCCGAACAGTGTTGTTCATTCACTGGTTTTAACAGTTCTGATAAGAAGAAGGCTGATAGCATCAGATAATTAAAGATAGTAGAAAATGTGAGAGAGCGTCAAGAGGAGAAAATAGTTAAGAAAAATGTAACCTATCGGCTTATATAAGGAAATGAGACCATGTAAAGAAAATTCAGGACAATATGGTACAACTTCAATGGGAACTGCAATCAGTGAATTTGTTTAGTGAAACAAAAGCACTTGATTGCGTCTATGAAAATGAAGACTCTTTTGGGGCGAACTGGAAATTAAAATATATCACAAGAACTAAACAATTTAGGAAATTATTTCCAACACAAATATGAAATGCTTACAAGAGAGTAGACACAATGAATGAAAACGTATTGAAGGTACCGTTAAAATGAACATGAATGAACAGAGGAAGCAGTGAGAGAAGAAATGTACTTAGTTCCAATAGAGTCACTGAAAGCAAAGTAAGGTTGTGGAACAGGATCAGAAGTTCGACAGTGTTTGTAAGTGTATCGTGTACCACTCCATTCTTTGCCCAATCGTAGTAGCAAAGGTACAGAGACGAAGAGTAAGAAGATTGTGGAAATGATTCGGAAAAGAAGAGGTCGACTATGGATCAATGCGCTAATCGCCACTAAACGAACAGAAACAGAGTAGAGAGTTGGTTTGGGTTGTGTTCATGTTACCTTTCAAACATCCATGTCGCACATCTTTTACGAAGCCGGGCGGGCAGAATTTACAGATTGGTTTGTGATCTTCGACATAGCATGGCGAGTCTTCGGCACAAGTGGTCGTCTCGCACGGATTGACGCACTGATAATTGCGGCAGGCCAGCTCGTCCGGACAACCGCTGTCGCGCAAGCAGATCGACAGTGATGGACTGCAGTCCTTCATGCATACGCACGTGGGTCTGTGGTCCACCACAACGCAAGCCTTGTCGTCCGGACAGGGGGCGCTGCGCTTACCGTTGCCAAAGCATGGATTCAGACAGCGGCCTTCGAGGCAGGCCATATTCGAGGCACAGCCATCGTCGCCGAAGCATTCGCGCTTTTCCGGTGCGCACACGAGCTCGCCACTGTCATTCACGATGAAACCGTGCGTACAAACGCAGCTGGGTCGATGGCGACGCGAGACACATTTCTTGTTGGCGTCACATACAAACGGTGCCGGTACCGTGCACGGATCGCTGCACTGCCCGCTGGCGTCGCAGCGCAGGCTTTCGTGGCAGTCGTCGTTTGTCTCGCATGCCACCGAAACTATCTTCGGGTCATTCGGTCTTGGGGTGGTCACTTCTTCGCATTTGGGATCCGGTTTGCATTCGACGTTCGGTCGTCCGATGTAGCAGTTCGGGCATGAGCATCTTGGTCTGTGCAGCACTGTTTGGCAGAGCGCATTGTCACCGCATGCGCCCCGCAGCGAGCACGGATCGGAGCATTTGCCTCCTATGCAAGCCTTATCATTGGCGCATTGTAAATCGTTCGCGCAGGATTCGTCTAGAGGTGTTGTTGTGATGATAAGTGGATTGTTGATGATAAGTGGTGTGCTTTTTTGTTGTGGCTGTATATAACTGCTGTACGATAACATGTGCGTCGGCGGTAGTCTTGAGTCGTTTGGTGGGATGGAAGGGGCAGTCCTTGTCAAATGGTAGTAATGAAGTTCTGCTGCCTAAAAACTGTCGCTGCATGTAAACCGAGGGGCATGGCCAAATCGATAGAAACGAATTTTCTTACAATCCTACTAGACAGACTGTCAGTATGTCTTTCACGCGCAAAACTGGTGCATTGACCAAGCCGTTGAAGCAATCCTGTTACATGGTTTCACAACACGCAAAATTTTAACGTATCTCTCACAGACCGCCATCGCCGTGCGGGAATGGATATGATGAGAAATTATTTCAAAATAATACTACAGGCTAGTGCCCTGTTGTTGCAGCCTTCGACGTACCAGATAGACGCATCTTTGCGTGAGGAACTGTGGTATCGAGGATTAAAAACCGATGGATAACGTTCCTTATCCTAACGGTTGGTGTTCTTAGTTCTCACAATAGAAATACATCCAACACATGCGCTCTGCCCGGGGAATTGATTTGGGTGTAGGAAAACAGAGTAGAAGTGGGATGGAAAGTTGAATGAGCTTGGAAAATAGTCTACAGTGGTCAGAGAGTTGGCGATAACCATATCTACCGCTGCACGGTTTGAAATAAATAAGACAACATTTTTATCGACACTGTCCTAGCAGTCGATCGGAAATTGTAGAAATGTAAAATAAGAAAAATCTGGACATTAGGTAGTCGTATGTACAGATGAAGTACAACTTCATTTCTATGCGGAATAAGTACACAAGCTATAATTAAAGCGGGATAAATCACACGAACAAATAGAAATAGGTACAAACGCGATAGACATTTCATCAAACACAATCCAAAATTGTATTAGATTAGCCAAATGCATTACGATGGAAAAAAAGTACAGGACAGTGATAAGAAAGGAAACAAGGACAATAGGAAAATAGGACAGGAAAGTGAAAGTCTGAAAATAAATTTTAATACTGGGAAACAAGTGCAAAACAAACAAATATTTTTGTGTGTGTTTTTTTTGTTTTAAATATCAAAAGTAAAAAGTAATACAAAGTAGCAAACACGGCAAACAAACGTGAATAACCCGTAATAAACCTAAATTTGTTTACACATACAAAACCCGAGGCCTAACACGTGCAAGTAGTGAACTATTTGTGAGAAGTGTCCCGTCCACAGTTCCCAATCTGGCGAGAAGCAGTTCGATACACGGTACAAAACAACGATCGTGAAAGAGATCAGACAAGAAAGACAGAGTAACAAAGAGCTACGGCATTTGTAAAACGTTTGAAATAATTTCTTCTCCATTCGCTAGACGGGGAGTGCGATACACTACGTACAATTTCAATCGTAACAGGTTTGAAACATTAACCGGAACAAGGGCAATGCACACGATGCTGCATACACATGTTTACATTTGAAAGCGTTAAGTTATGAAACGATATACAACAGGAAAATAAGAGGAACACGACAACTTTCTAGCATAATATTTTAATCAGTAAAGCTATATGAATTCAGCATGTCCTCGCTCACAGCCATTCCTGGCGGTAGTGCATCGATTGCATCGTGCAATTGCACTTGCAGGAATGAAAAAGGGCAAGAGAGAACGTTGGAAAGAAATGTAAACTGTGAATGTAGCGCAGATTGGGTAACCGCGATGTTGACAGTGACAATTCTGAACAATAGATCGATTGTTTTGGTTTTAACAGTTAGAGTAAATGTGTATAATGAAACAAAGTAAAACAAAAAATCCCGAAATACGATACGTTTTTTTTGTATCTCAAGGTAGAGATAGGGTGTACTTTTATATGCAAAAGATCGGTAGAATAATTCGTGCGGAAGGTTGTAGTTTTGTTTTTGTTTAATTGCGGTATTTATACAGAAACGGAATATGTTGAAATTCTAACCTAAAAAGTGTGTAAGGTAAGGTGACCATTCGTGAGTGTACGGTGAGGGGTGTATGTTCAGATTCAGTGTTTTTGTTTTGTGAAGTACCATTGCAAATTGTCAAACTGCTTCCCGCGGCATGAGATGACTTTCGCCATGTCGACAGTACGGCTATTGCTGCCGTACAAGCGGAATTGTTTCATAACATTCGGAATTTTAAATTGTTCAAATGTTACAAATTATGCAATAATATAGACAATAACTTTACCCAATCTCATAATTTAATCTTCAGTAACCAAACTGATCTGTTCGTTATTTCTGCAGTGCCCGAATCAAAACGGTGTATAAAACAGAAAAATGAACTTGTTTCAAGAATTCATCAAACAATAACTTAAGAACCTTCTAGTGATTAACATAGTTAAATAAACTTTTTGTTTTAATATAGTGTCATTACAATAGAACAATGATTGTTCTATAACGTGTAGTAAATAATGATCCTGCTAATTTAATGAACGGTGAGATCAGTTATAGGATTTTTGAACGAGTTTATCCATATTAATGATTTTAAAAGTTATATGATAAGATAATATCGCATGAATGTTTCGTTATCGTCGCTTTGAGAGGTTGAATGGTTCTATTAGCGATGGTGCTTGAATTTTTATTTGTGAGCTTACACTGACGATGTACATCTGCCACATCGGTTCACATTCTCTAGGCGGGAAAGGACCGTGCTACAGGTCACCGTCGTCAGTATAATTTAACGATTGTTTGAACCGTTAGTTCACCGATTGGAGTATGGAAAATAAAGACATATAGCAAATGAGCTTACCTTTGCGGCAGATAAACTTCGCACCGTCACGAACACACTCTCCTTCTACGCATCCTGTTGTACGGCAATCGATCGCAGTATCATCTTGAGTGCCTGTTACAGGAAAAAAAAAGAAACAAGCAAACATACATATTAGTATGATGTATATCGTTTGTTTAGTGAGAGGTTAAAATACGCAATACTTACACGACATGTACGGATCTCCGTGCGGGTGTGTCGGCAAACAGACACAGGAAGGCGCACCCCATTCGGTCATGCGACATACCGCGTTCGTACCACAGGCATACTGTTCGCAATCGTCCTTCTTGAGCTTTCCCTCGCACAAACAACCCTGTCGAGGATCACCCACGCAGCCAGGCTGGCAGGAGCACTCGTAACCATGCTCATCCTCCCGGCACACGGTATTATCGCCGCAGGGATTTTGAGCACAGCTATTCTTTTGCACCGGTTGACACTCCTGGCGTGGATTTCCGAAAAAGCCTGGCGTGCAGCTACATTGCGCCTGCCGGTTTACGACACGACATTGCGCATTCAAGCCACATGCTCCTGGAATCAGGCACGGATTGATGCACTTGCCGCTCGCACACTTCTTGTCCAGTTCACAGTCATCGTTGGTTTGACATTCATATTGTGCACAACCCACCGATGGATCTCCTTGGAACCCATCCGGACACAAGCACAGCGAACGATGGTCGGATACCTGGCACAGAGCATTCTTGCCGCAGGCCTTACCATCGGCACATGGATCCACACATTTTCCATTCGTGCAGGATCGATCGCTGGGACAATCGGCACTTGTACGGCAACCTGCTACACAGGCACCATTCTGGCACAGTAAACCTGCTGGGCAGTTACCGGGATTGCACTTGGTGCGACATTTGCCCCGGTGACAAGTTTGACCGCAGCCACAGTCTTTGGCCTGGCGGCAGCTCTTCACGCAGTACATGCCATCCTCATCGCAGGTACATTGTGCATTACACTTCTCTGCCGGCGGACTGCACGATAGTAGCGGATTGCCAAGATATCCGTGCGGGCAGCTGCACTGCACTCCATGGTCAATTACCGTACACTCCGAGCAGGAACCACACTGTCCCAGCGTTGCACACGGATCCGTACACTTCTTGTTGATGCAGGCATGATTAGACGCACACTGATTGTCCGATCGGCAGCCCGCCTGACAGATGCGTCCTTCGCAGATCAGTCCATTACCGCAAGCCGCATCACTGTTGCACACAGTTCGGCATGTACCCCGTACACATCGCTCGTCGGCCAAACAGTTCTGATCGTTACGACACGTTTGCATGCACGTACCGCCATAGCATGCCTGTCCTTTCGGACAGTCCGTACGCGTTTGACAGAGGTGCGTCTCCTGACGGCAGCCCAAGTTGAATGGATCGCCTACTAACCCGCCCGGACAGCTGCACTGCTTCTTGTGCAATACGACCACACACTCAGCGTTGGTTCCGCAAGCTGTCGGTTCCTGACATGGGTCTGTACACTGCTGTCCAATACAGGCCAGATGATCCGAACATCCACTGTCCGATCGGCATCCGATCATGCACGTTTGACCTTGACAGATTTCACCCGTACGGCAATCGTCATCCTTGCGGCAAATTGGTTTGCAGGATCCACCGTCACAGCGTTCGTTGTTAAGGCAGCCTTGATCATTGCCACACACCGGTCGACAGAGCCGATCGATACAGGACGTTCCATCAATACAGTCGCGATTTTCCGTACACTGCAGAGCCGGAGCACGAACACAGCCTACCTTTGCCGTTGGACTTGGTACCATTCCCGTGAAACAGGAACAGCTTGCACGGTGATTAACCACCGTACATGCAGCGTTCGGTCCGCATGGATTTTCCGAGCATGGATTGACACAACGGTTGTCGCGACAAGTCTCGCTCGCACTGCAGTCACTATCAGCGTGACAACCGTACACGCAACGTCCGCTTAGACAGATGTGGCCTAGGAAGCAATCATTATCCAGGCGACAGGTCACTGGAAGGAGGAGCAAACAGCATTTTGATTATAAAGGCATTCGATTACATAATTAACACGCCGACACTTACGCATACAACTGCCCTGCAGGCATTTCTCGTTCAATGCACATTCCTGATCATTTCTGCATCGTGGCAAACACATCGACTCTTTGCAGATGCTTCCATCCACACAGTCCGCGCTAGATGCGCACGATATCGGAACTGTAAAGAAGAAAACGGGAATATTCATAAACGTGACTAACAGAACTAAATAAATTAACGTAGCTAGAAAGGTTTAGTTCTTGAAATAGCAAATTTCGAACGCAAGCCTTCCGCGTTACAACAAACATGTTAGCTTGGAAATGAAATGAAAGGAACAGAAGGGACAAACAAAACAAACCAATCCGTTCCGATTCATTTCGATAAAGAAGCAACACAACAAATCATTTCCACAACGTTGCGATTTTCCCTTCTCACTAGTGTGTTTAAGTGAACTTGCTCTTTACATACCTCGCACACATTCGACTGCCGCATCTCCAGTGAAACCCGCTGGACAAGAGCACTGTTTCGTGTGTGCACCCATCAAGCACTCGGCATTCATACCGCAAGCATTAACTTCGTGACACGGGTTAATGCATTGTCCGCTTGAGCATACCTCATCCTGGTTGCATTCGTCGGTTTCTGAGCAGGCCGCTGTAGGACAAACAGTGGTAGAAAATTGATGAGTTGAAGTGTTATAGAAATTAATCAGATTATATTGTGCTTCGGAATTACAGAGTAAACGTAATTAAAAATCCCCCCAAAATGAAAACGATTAATGCTACGTTTTTATGATTTTGAAGAACTATGCCTTTGTCGTGACATCTCAGTCAGTGCTGGTTGAATGGGATTACTAAATGGTTACTGATACGCTTAAGTTACTGATAACTGCATTATTAAGTGCAACGATAGAATTATTAAAATGAAATGAATTTTGTGTTTCTTTTTCGCGAAATTCGGCGAGTTGATAATGATAGACCATTGTTTTCAATGCTGTGCTAGTGTATGATTTGGTTGGTTTAGAATTTTTTTAGTGTCCATATATAGACATAACTACGTTTAAAAGTAAGTAAATAACTCATGAAGAAATATCTTAAACAAACGCTCCGAAGGTACCACGTCTTTGAATTCTAGAAAAAAATATAGTAAAAAACGTCTTATTTTTCAAAACGGTAAACCAGCGTACAAAACGGCGTAATATGCGGGATTGCGCCTTTGCTCACACGTTTGCACCCTCCCATCCGACTTACGTTTGCAGATCTGTCCATGACAGTACGAGTTTTCCGGACAATCATTGTTGCGCTTGCAAGATTGCGGCTTCGGTTTACAGCCGTTCGTGAGATCCTTGGGATCACCCTCGAACCGAGCCCGGCATTTGCAGTCGGCATTATGCTTGCGAGCGGCACACTCGGCGTTCGGTCCACAAGTAACGTTTGCACACACATCGCGACATTTGGATTCACCGTTCTCTTGCACACACTCGGCAGCATCCGGACAATCGCTATCGCGCTCACATTCAGCTGCTTTCTTGCAGCCTCCCTGGTAGGGATCACCGACCAAACCTGCCGGACAGGAGCATCGGTAGGAGCCTCTGCTGTTGCGACACTTGGCATTCGGCGCACAAGGTCGTTCCTTGCAGAAGTCAATCAACGAACAGCCGCGTTTCGGATCACCGGTAAAGCCCGGTTGACAGTAGCACACCTGCTGATGGTTCTCGGCCGAACACAGCGCATTCGCTCCACAAGGCGTTTCACTCGTCAGACAGGCTATCTTGCATGCGTGATTATCGCACACCTTGTCGGAAGAACAGTCTTCATCACTTGCACATTCCACTTTCCGACATATACCAGCCGCATCGCGGAAGAACCCTTGCTTACACTCACATTCGGCCACGTGATTGCGAGCATTACAGTCAGCGTTGCGACCACAGAGCACGCGCCCAGTATTGCACGCATTTCGGCACTCGGAGCGTCCGTTCGAATCGGTAATGCACATCTCGTCTGCATCACATTCATCGTCTGTGCGGCACTTGAACTCTTTCGTGCAGATACCATTGTGGCAGTATTGGAAGTCGGGGCAGGTGGTGTTTGAACGACAGGTCGGTTGACAGACGCCCTGTATGCAGAGCTGATCATCGAGACAGTCACGGTTAGTGGCACACAGCGAACAACACACGCCGGCACTACACTTCGTTCCGGTAGGACACTGCAGGTCGCTGTTGCAGTACTGGAGTGGCACGCAACCCAGCAGAGGATTTCCTGTCGTACCAGGCTGACACGAACAGATGGCCAAATGGTTTTTGGTAACACAATTAGCACTGCTGCCGCACGCACTCTTTAGCGAGCATGGATCGATGCAACGGTATCCAATGCACGTCCTATCTGCCGTACATTCATCCGCAGTTGTACATTCGAGCTTCCGGCATGCTACCTTCGGATCACCGCGAGTTGTTGAAGGACACTCACATGTGGCCCGTTCCCCAACTAGCGTACAAAGTGCATTTTCACCACATACATTCTCTTCGGCGCAGGGATTTTTGCAATGTGCATCGATACACACCGCTCCGCTGGGACAATCTTCGCTGGAGATGCACTCGTCTGATCGTTTGCAACCGGCGGTCACTGGATCGCCTACCAGACCAGCCGGACAGGAGCAAAGGTAATTGCCTGGTAGATTCTCACATAAGGCACTGTCGTGACACGGGGCTGGCTTCATTTCGGTACACTCGTCGATATCTTCACATTTGCCGTTTACGAAAGCATAACCTTGATAGCAGGTGCAGGTCGCTTCATGATCTACAATCTGACACGTACCCCGACCACAATTGATCTGTTCGCATGGGTTAACACACCGGTTGGATTCGTCACTGCAAGCACGGTCTGGTCCGCAGTCTTCGTTATGCACACATTCCACCTTGAAGCATCCAACTCCGGTGTCTTTATCCGTAGCATCGCCCAGATATCCAGCAGGACAGAAGCATTCTGCCTGATGTCCGGTTACCTGACACTCTGCATTCAGCCCACATTGTTTGGTGCTGCATGGGCTGCGACACTTGCCACCGATGCAGGCCAACTCGTCCGAACAGTCAGCATCCCTGCGACATTGGTTCGGTTTCCGGCAGCCTGGGTTTGCATAAGCATCACCCACAGCTCCCTCCGGGCACTGGCAACGATAGGAACCGGGAATGTTCTCACAGACGGCACTTGAATGGCATGGTTCGTCGGAACATTCGTCAATATCGGCGCATCCGAAAGGAGTTCCGATAAAGCCCTTCATGCACTTACACTTTCCACCTTGGCACACGCGTTGCGAAGGACAGTCCGCATCGGTTCCGCATCCGGGTACACACACTCCGGCTTCACTGCAAACCTCTCCGGGCAAGCAGTTGTTGTTAGTATAGCATACCTTCGCACATACGCTGTTGTGGCAACGTTCTCCAATCGCGCAAGGTGTCGTTTCTGTGCACGGTAGACTACACAAATTCCTGATGCACATATGACCTGCAGCACATTGGGCTGATGTCTCACAGTTCGTTGGCATTCGTACACAGCCTTGATCTGGTGAAGGATTGCCTTCGAAGCCAGCTGGACAAGAGCACTGCGGTACATGATCAACACTCGAGCATAGTGCGTTTGGTCCACAGGCATTTCGGTCTGCTTTGCACGGATCCGTACACTTGAAATCGATACAGGCGGTGGTACCACTGCAGTCTCGGCTACTGCGACAACCAATGGTACATATGCCACCGGCACACGCTTGTCCTTCCGCACATTGGCTGTGGGCAGAACAAGGAACCGCACAAATGTTGCTGAGACAGCGTTCCCCAGCCGAACAATCCTTGGTGTTGCGGCACGCTACCATGCACTGTCCACCATGGCAAACGTCTCCGTTGCAGTCGAGATCGCTCATACAGCCATTACTTAAACGAACGCATCCATCCCGGGCGGACCCTGTAGCACCAGGAACATACTTCGCCTTGCAGCTACAGACGGGCGACCGGTTAACAACCGTGCACTGTGAATTAATGCCGCAAGCATTCACACACGGATCGATACACTTTCCATTAACACAGGCAGCTCCTTCAGGACATTCGATGTCTCCTCCAGGACATGCTCCTTCATCACGACATCCCGTCAACGGATTTCCAATCTGTCCCACGGGACATTTGCAGACGTAGCCATCTGGGCCGGCTTCACAGGACGCCGAAGGGTGGCAAGGATTCGGATCACATGATCGTACCTGTGCGCATTCTACATCGGCGATTGGATTAGCGCGATAGCCCGGAGGACATTGACATACCGAACGATGGTTTTCTGCGATGCACACAGCATTCTCACCGCACGTATCTTCCTGACAAACATCCACACAGCTGTGTGTCATGCGATTGCACAGCTGATTTGAGGGACAGTCCCGATTATAGACGCACGACACCGATTGACAGCCTTTGGTTAGATCGTACGGATCACCTGCGTACGAGCCTGGCGGGCACTGACACTGTGCGTTATGATTGTTGGTAATGCACAGTGCAAATGGTCCACATTGCACACCTTCACATGCCGGTCGACAAGAAAGAGCTCCCTCGTGCAAAATACACGTATCCGATTCAGCACATTCCGCACTCGTGAGACAGGTGTTCTGTTGTTCCGGACGACACCCGTTGCGGTCGTTCGGATTGCCAGTGTAACCAGGCAGACACTGACAACTACCCTGATGGTTCGACGAAACACATACCGAGTTTGGCGGGCAAGTGAACTCTGTGCACACGGCAATACACTTCAGCACGCCGACAGCATCCGGACGACAAGCTGCTACCTGATGGCAATCAGCATCAGTGGTACAGTCTGGAATCGACGGCTTAACGCAGCTTGATGAAACCGGATTCCATCGGTAGCCATTCTGGCAGTGGCAAACCGGTTGATTGACTTCATTGACTGTGCACGCCTCGTGTACTCCACACTCAACAGCGTTGCACGGATTGACACATGCGTGCAGTCCATTCTCCGTAACAGTGCACACGTGGCCAGTCTTGCAATCACCATCTGATTTACATTCTGCTACCAACTTAGCTTCCTGTTGGCATCCCACCGTGAGATCTCCGGGATTTCCCACATAGCTCGGCGCACAAATACACGTACTCCGATGATCGTTCGAAACACAGAGCGCATTCGGGCCACACTGCACCTTACTGCAGGCATCCACACATCTTCGTAGACCCTTGCTGGTTTGGAAGCAAATTTTGGAGCTTTCACAGTCGGCATCACTGTCGCATTGGCCCTCTAGCACGCATCCCGTTTTGAGATCAGTTGCATTACCAGCATATCCGGGCGGGCAGATGCAGCGACCGGAATCGCAGGCAGCTCGTGGACCACAGTTCGTTTTCGCACACAGATTCCTGCAGATACCGCGCTGACAGCTATATCCCGGAGGACATTGTACGTTCTTGCGACACTGACACTGTCGCGGGTTGTCACAGACAGTTTTTTCGATTGCAGAACACATCACAAACGGATTGCCTCCGTACCCTGGTCGACAGCGACAGTCGTAGCTACCGGCCGAGTTAATACAGATTGCTCCCTCACCACATACGCCTGGTGCCGAACATTCGTCCACATCTCGACAGGCAACGTACGGGTTGCCGCTGTACCCGCCTGGACATATGCACTCCGCGGAGGTGAGTGACTCACGACATTCTGCATTCGTTCCACAACGCATACGACTGCACATGTTGCGCTGTTGCGGTTCACACAATCCGTACGGGTTTCCGGATGTTCCTGGATTGCACACACATACGTTCTGGATGACACCATACTCGCAGTGTGCATTTTGACCGCACGATGGTTCACAAGCAGGTGATGATACGGCTATAGGAGGGAGGAAAACCATTTCGTTGATAACAAAGCTCCAAAACGTACGAACGCGGGTCGTGTATACTTACGTGGCATACAAATAAGTTCCGGATTACCGACGAAATATGGTTCGCAGATGCACTTTCCACTGGCAACATCACAGGTCGCACCTACACCACAAACCACTCCATCGCATTTGTGCTTGCAACGACCATTTATGCACACTTGAGGATCTGCGCACGGTCTGCTGGTGGAACATTGATCCGTGGTGCATGAACCGCCCGGGAACGGATTGCCCATCTCTCCCGGAGGACACTTGCAAGTTGGTCCAGTATTGGACACGATACACATTGCACCTTGACCGCACATGTATCCTTCGCATTCTGTAAATGTTGAAGAGAGAAGAAAGAAGCCAGCAGTTTAGTACGGAACGTGACAGTTAACGGTTGTTAAGAACTTACGTGAAACGCAATCACCACTTGGTCCTTCAACGAAGCCCGCACGACAACGGCACCATGCCGCATGCTTCTCGGGTTCACAGAATGCGTTTGTTCCGCAAAGCAGACTGGCACACGGACTCACGCATGTTCCTCGCTCGCAAGCCAATGTATCAGCACAATCTTCATTTCGCCGGCACTGGCTCTTCACGGAGCCTTGCTCTAATATGCAGCCGCCTTTGTAAGCATCGCCCACCATGCCGGGTGGGCAGACGCACTTATATCCACCGCGTTGATTCACGCATTGCGCACCATACGCACAAGGACTGTTAGCACACTCATCCTCATCGATACATCCGGTAAGTGGGTCTCCCTTGAAGCCGACCTCGCACATACACTGAGGCGGATCGGATGGAGTACAGCGTGCATTCATGCCACACGGGAAACGCTCACAAGGGCTCTTGCAACGATTCCCATCGTACGCATCCATGTAGTAGGGTGGCGGACATACACATTCTCCAGGTTGGACACAGCGTTCGTTTGCGCCACATTCGCGATCAGCTGCACAGCGTTTCTGCGCAAGTGTGCACAGTCCGTGATATGGGTCACCAGAGTACCCTAGCGGACATTTGCACTCGAAACCGCCGATCGTGTTCAGACAGATGGCGTCATAGCCGCACACCTGCTGTCCTTCGCCGCACTCGTCGATATCTTCACAGTGTCCATTCGCGAGCGTACGGAAGCCCTTCGGACAGGCACAATAGCTAACTCCGCCGGTGATGGAGATACATTCGGCACCGCCTGGACATTTACCGTCCGGCGAACAGCTGTCCAGCACACAGTTTCCATCCATTAGCTTGTACGGTGCTGCACAGCGACACTCAGCACTGTGGCATTCGTCGCATGACTGATAGGGATTGCCGTTGAATCCTGCCGGACACTGACACTCGTAGCTTCCTGGCAAGTTCTTGCAGATAGCGTTTACACCGCAGGCCGCCTTCGTACTGTCGGCACACTCGTCTACGTCGCGACAACTTCCCTTTGCGTCCCGTTTGTAGCCTTGACCACAGATACACACACTGTTACCACTGTACGCGTCAAGGATACATTTTTCCCCTGCCGGACACGGATTGCTTTCACTACAGGCATTCAGTGCCGACTTGGAGCAGCCACCCGAGTATGGATCACCCGAGCTTCCGCCAGGACACTGGCAAGTGTAACCGCCGGGAAGATTCGTACAGACAGCCCCGCTCGGACAGGGGTTTGCTCCACACTCATTAATGTCCACACACTGTCCAGGTTGGCCGGTGTAGCCTTCACTGCACAAACACTGTGCTCCTCCGCCTGGCACAAGCATACAGTGAGCATTCGGACCGCACGTTACCTTCTCGCACGGATGCCGACAGTCATTGCCTACATTTGGTTCCGGGCAAAGGCAGCGCTTTTGCTGATCACACACCGCATTGCCGGGACAGTCCGCGTCTTTCGAGCAGGCGACAATGCTTATGCACCGTACACTTGGATCCGGATCAGCGATCGAACCCGCTGGACAACTGCACTGATGTGATCCCTCGAGGTTCTTGCAGAGTGCGTTCACCCCGCACGCACCGGGTCTGGCACATTCGTCCACATCCTGGCATTGGCGCGTCGGCTCACCGGTAAATCCAGGTGGACACGTGCAACTGTAACTGCCTGGATGGTTTGTGCAGATAGCATTCAAACCACAGCGTCCATTCGGTCCCTGGGCCGGATCGCATTCATCAATGTCGACACATCCAGCCGCTATGTCGGATGGATTGAAGGTCCAGCCTTCGTCGCAGATGCAGAACGCTTCCTGACCTTCCGCCTTACAGTACGCATTCTTGCCACACTTTACATCAGCACAGGGCGGTTTGCAGGGAACTCGGGGCGGTGTACCGATAAAGCCCGCTTCACACTCGCATCGATACGAGCCGGGTATGTTCACACACACCGCGGACGGGCCACAAACTCCCGCACCGGATCCCTTTCCAAACGGAACGCCACTTCGACACTCATCGATATCGACACAGACCGATCCTTGCGGTTCGAACCCATCCTGACAGAAACACTGACCTTCGATACATTCCGCGTTGTTGGTGCAATCGAACGCACTCGTGCAGAGCACGTTCACATCGGCCTGTTCGCAGGCCACCTTAGCATTCGGCCGACCCACATATCCTTGCGGGCAGAGACAATTATATCCCGGTGAGGCGTTCTCGCATATCGCATGCTCGCCACACGGCTTCTCGTACGCACTGCACTCGTCTATATCTACGCAACCCCGGAAAGGGTCGCCGGTGTATTCTGGTTTGCATGAACAAATAAAGCTCCCCACCGTGTCCGTGCATATCGCATTTTCCCCGCATGGATTATCAAGGCATTCGTTTACATCTAGAAGGTGAAAATAGAATCATGTATGTGTGCGTGTGTTCGTGTGATGAGTGGGTGGAAGTGTGTAGTTGAGTTAGGAAATGTTCATTAGTGGATGAAGCTAAAGCGAATCGAAAGCCTTTTTGCGAATCGATCGACTGCCGGATGGGGATCGAGTGGCATTGATGCATGCGATCGTTCCATACGGCGGTCGTTCATCGGAAAAAGGCCATCAAGTAATGGAGTATGAAAGCAGTGGACTAACTTTTGCAGAACAATTCACCGCGTCCCTCATATCCCTGGGGACACAAGCACTTGTAGGATCCGGGAAAGTTGATACATTTCGCGTTCTCTCCGCAAGCGTTTGCTTTCGCACATTCGTTGATGTCCGTACACTGGCCGTCGTCCGTAGCCATCAAACCAGCTGGACACTTGCACCGATAGCCCCCGGGCGAATTGATGCATATTGCACCATCCGCACACGGATTACCGGAACACTCGTCAACGTCTGTCGTGTGTGTCGTCGATGGTTCGTGATGGAGTTTGTGGATGGTGTGTGTAAGATGATCGTAGGCATGTGCGATGGTTAGTAGCAGGCGTTTGGCGCACCAGTGCCCGATTTGCCCGTCGTGTTGTGGCGGTGACGGAGTGAGATGATCCGTGGCGAGTTGCGCATGTATGTGTGTGTTGTGTTGGCCCACGGGCAGATGCGACACATGGCATGTGGCAAGATTGAAAGTTAGAATACCGAATGCGTTAGTTGGTTAAGCGATGTGATATACCATTTCGCAACAGTGCTGGTGAGCTCCGGGCTCTTGCCAGTACAGTACGATCCCCTGTACTTACCTTGACAGTCTGTCATCGGATCGCCGGAAAAGCCCTGCTGACATTCGCACCTGAAACTGCCCACCTCATTTCGGCAAAGCGCATTCCGGCCGCACGGCGAACGTGCGCACTCGTCGTAATCAAGGCAACCCTGAGCCGAGCGTGCATCTCCATCGAATCCTTGCGGGCAGTCGCAGCGATAACCACCCTCAAGGTTCGTACATATGGCACCTGGTCCGCAAACGCCGGGCTGAACGCACTCGTCCACATCAATGCACCCGTTGTACGGATCGCCATAGTATCCTTCCCGGCACTGACAGGTGTAGTTGCCGGGCAGGTTGACGCATTCCGCGTTCAGGCCACAAGCTTGCGGATCCAAGCACTCGTTAATATCTGCAGTAAAGGTAAAGAAAGCGTTGTACATGCATTTGGAAGCGGTTTTCGGAGATGTATAGTTTAATCGTTTGAAAATGGAGTTCCATCTGATTTACCTGCACACCGTTCTTCACCGTCGCCTTCGAAGCCGGGTTTGCATTTGCACACAAAGTGCGCTGGTAAGTTGCAACATTCGGCATTTTCCACACATCGCTGAGCAATGTTTGGATCCTGGCACTCGTCGATATCTGCAGCGATAAGTGACAGACGATACAGAATTAGCGGTGAAGCTAAATGCGGGAATTACTCTTACACCTACCTTCACAATGAAGACCATCGCCCTGATAGCCAGGAAAGCATGTACAAGTGAAACTGCCTAAGGTGTTCGTACAGTGGGCGAAAACGTCACAGGGTCGATATTTACATTCGTTTTCATCTGCAAAGGAATATAATTGGGAGCGGTTAATGAAATCTTGCTGGTTCTTGGATGTTTAGGTGATTTTTAAAGCCTGTGAGTTGCTGGAAACTGAACACTTACCCGGAACTTGGCAATTACAGCCGCCAAAACCATCATTGCAGTGGCATTGACCGTCTAAGCACACTCCATTCGAGCAAGCTGTGCCATCTTTATCACAATCATCTGCAAAAAAAGGAATCAAGACCGAATGCAATTAATGACATGATGCACTGTGGTTTCGGTAAAATCGTTACTTACTTGTACACTTTAACTTATTTCTAAGTTCATCGGAGCCCATGTAGCAATCCGATGTACCATCACAAAGTTTGGATAGCTCGTAAAGCTGCAGATAATCTGTGGATTCGTTGACTTGGCAACCGAAGTAGCCATCCTCGAGGTTTAGAAAGAATACTTCGTGCTTCAAACCGAATATTCCCACGTGCTTGCGCGACGCGGATAGCTGTGCGTTTGTCTGCAAAGATAAGGTATTGGAAAAGAACATTAGTTGGAGATATTTAATTAGAAAATTGCTTCAATTTTAAAACAATCATTCAAAAATCCAAAACATTGTTTTGGGTAAATAAGTGAACGTTGAACAATTTAATAGATTCAAAGACATTTGCCATAAAGAGTGCGTGATAGTGGGTTTTGTCTCTTAGTATTCTTTATTTTAGTTACTAAGAATAGAGATGCAACTTAAACTAATTTTCAATTTATCCAGTTGTTTCCATCCCGGATAGGAACACCCGTGGAAGTACAAATTAATATCCGGCGAAGGCAAAGAGCAACAAAACGGGTTAAATGTTGAAATGTGTGGATCGCAGGCCGAACAAATAGTGACGGTGGCAACCTTGGCTGCGTTACGATGCGTTCCACTGTCACGCGCTGGGTGGTACCGGGCGTACTGACCGTTGTAGAACGAAGAGTGCGTAAAGAACATTCCAACAATTACCCGACTAATACCGAAACCATTGAAAAAGGGCTGACAACGATGACGCGTGTAAAATCTGGCCCCACCGCTACAAGCGTTGATCGTTCGCTCATCAACGCAAGGCGAATGACTGTACAATCCCACAGTCTAGCGTCTCCCGGCCACGATGGCTAGAAGATATCGTACCGTAACGGGGTATCGATTGTAATTTTGGTTCCCTGCCAAAATAGGAATTCCCAACTGCTCAACCACCGAACGAAAGCTTCCTCTGGTGGATTTCCAATGATGCTTTCTCTGGTTGACATCTAAATAGGCCTATCATTCCAAAATTGTTTTCATGCTACTGTAGTTGGAATAATGCGTTCTTGATCCTTCTTACCCTCTCTCGGCACAGTACTTTCGATGTACTGCTGTTAAGGAAATAGACCCAATTGTTTGGTGTAACCTTTCATGTCACGGTGCATTGATCTGTGCGTCATTTCATGAGGGTAGGTTCGTTGAGAAGCAGGAAGCAATCAAGCAAACATTAGGCGAGCGAGTGTGCGTCTGTGATCGTGTAAGCCGTACATTAAGTTATATCTAGGGCTAGGGACCTCGCTGGACAGGATCGATCCAACCAGTTCGATCGGTCGATAATTGTGTTTGAGGAGTCATAAAACCATAATCGATTCATCGCAAAAAAGCATGACACCGGCTTTAGAAAATGCTATGCTATTAACGCAGATCCGTGGAGTGAGTGCTCTAGCCTAACGTCGCTGGGTCAACTTGTTAGCAAAATACATCAGCATAGATTCGTCGTTACCGGTTTGTAGATGTGTTGCTTGTCCGGTTCCTTCCCTGCATCTGGTTAATAGTGATGAGCGTTGAAGCGACGAAACACGCTCGACGGTAGAAGGATAATAATTGGAATTCGATGCTATGTGATGATAGGGTACTATTTTCTTAAATGCGAAGTTTAACACTCGTCTGACACCATCATTCGACACAACCATCATCAGCAGCACCGGGAGGCGTTAATATTGGCAGCTAGTGATTATGTCAGATTCTTTTTTTAAATGATGCAGCAAATCTTAAAAATCGTTATAGGTATGCTTTTTTAGATCACAAGGAATTAACGTACGCAAAAGGAAGCTTTACATTATAAGCATGCCTAACGTTTTCTTTTTTCTCAATGTTTTAATGTATTTACATAAGCCCTTTAGGCGCAAACCAGTTTTGCAAAGGATTGAATTACATTTTACAACCATCTGAATGTATCAATAAATTGCATCATTTACATTTTATAAGCGCCATTTCACTAGCAATAGTCACTTTTAGAATTTCGTTCGTTTCGAAGAGTGAACGCTGTTTTTATTCTCTACTGATTTATGAGCTTCGCCATAAAACGATCGAAAGCATCATTGATTTATTGTGTTGTGTACTGTTCGCCAATGTGGATATTCTAAGTTCGAAGGAGATAAACCGTGTAGATCTGAAAAAGGCTTTTGCATAGCACGAAACATGTTTTCCTTTTCCAGCACGTGTATTTGCTGGCCATGTTTTATGGGTATTGCACCTTAATTCAATCGCTGAACGATTACAAAGCTATCATAAATTGAATGCTGGCATGTTGAAGATGTAGGTGTGTCCATAGTTAAGGTGTGCTTTCAAAAAAACATGAGCACAAACAAGCTTTAGCTAGTAATTGTTTTCAGTACTTTAGATACCATCACATCATCCCGGGTGTTGTTTAATGTTACATGTATGTTTCTAGATTTCTGTTGCATTAAATTTTACATATTTACGATCATTTTTAAGTGGCAGTTCTGTTTATAGCGACGCTAAAAAAATGTAAATGTAACAGATGTTGTTTTGTGGTTGATTGCAAATTGATAAAAATCATTTACTCAATAGTTCGCTGTTCCTATCGATCGCTAATGCTAAGAATAAGTGGAAGTGTAATTAACAGCTAATTTGTTTATTTTTTAAGTTAACAGGAAAACGAATTTTCTGCTGAGGCTGCACATTCATAACTGTAGGGTCATTTCTTATTTTAATTTTATTTATTCAAAAACATTAATGGTTTTCAAGGAGTTGTTAACAACTTTTACTATTTTGTTTTTATTTCTTGATTTGTCTTTGAAAGCTAATTCAACTAAAAGCTAACATTAATTTAAAAATGTTTCTATCCTGCGTCAACAATTATGTAGTGATAAAATTGCCATACTCACTTGAATTCAAAAACATATGTTAAACATCCAAAAAAAATTTGAAGAAAACTAAATCATCGCTCCTTAATTTCGTTAAATTTGTTGTTTTTGTTAAATATGTTCCATTTTGGTTACACGTTTGTAAACTTGTATAAATTGTGTTTATAATCGTCATAAAAACCTTTGTTAAATCGTTAAACTCAATTTTTATCTGATTCTTCATTTTTTTCTCTTATTGAAACGAAACAAACAAGTGCTACTAAAAATAAGAAAAAAGGAATGTAATTAATTACGCTCTGACTCTGCAAGTCATTACCTTAGGGTTTACTTTCAGACTAATGCTCAGATACCAAATGATATAAAGAACAAACAAATAAAACAAACCGCCCTTTTTAAAACAAGAGCCGATGGCAGGTGTTGACCGAATGTTTGTACGCGTTTTTATCTTTCGTTGGGTTTTCCAATGTAATCGAAGTCAATTAGTTTTGTTCTTTAAAGAACTGCCCGTTTCCATAAATGTAATTGGAATGTTGTTTCTGTTGTTACGCTTATATTTGGATGGGTAAATTCCATTAGCAAATATTGAAACGTTAGCGAAGATCGTCAATAAAATGATCAAATTAATTCAAAGTATCGAACTAGGAAGTATCCAATCTGGTTTTCAGTTTTATGTTTCCCTTTCAGCAAGATTCGATTACGTTTTCACGCAAACCATGGTGGTACCAATCAAGATGCAAGAAGAACTGGTCAGATCGTTCTATGTGAATCAGTATCGGAGCGTGGCTTTTTACGTTATTTCTCAAAAGAGGTGATTATTGCTAATTAATAACATTTCCTGTCCACACCGTGCAATTAAGACGATCAAAGAGCGCACACACTATTGGCATGCGCTGTTCATGCCGACGTAGGGGAAGATTTAAATAACGGTTCCTTGGTTGCTCTCATGCTCATTTCACCCCGAAAGCGTATGGATTTTGTACGCGCGTTACTGCAGACGTAATGGGCCGTAGAGCAAACGGGCGTGTAACGGGTTCTAATACACTTTCATGCACCCTTCCCGGTTCGAAAGTTATTTTAATTCTCACACAAACGTGTGCGGCCATTTAAAAGTCACGGCTTCACAAGTGTCAAATATCTTGCACCACCCTTCGCGCCCCATAACGATTGTGTACAGCTTTCGGTGTGGAACGAATCGCTTCACGTGAAGGTGGCGAAGCTAATGGTACAATTAGGCAGCGGTTAAGGAACTTTCCAGCACGTTTTGTACTTGCGTAGAACAAGAATCCAGGGTGGGCGTATGTTGCAAACAAAATAATAAGTGAAAGTTTCACACATGGACAGCCAGCTACATTCTTCACAATTTTTACGATACACACTATGTGAAGAAATCTTAAATGTCTGACGCATGCGATAAGATTAGCATTATCTGTTTATATGCTGTATGCTTCCGATTCTAGTGCGACGATGCATTGCGCAAACACACCGACAGTGTTGCTGCAAACGCGTACCATAATCTTGAAAAATGATAATCCACCACCAACTGTGCAACATCGTGGTACAACTATTATTGCTGTTTATAGCCCCTTCATTCATTGCCCATTCGATTGACAAATGACATTCCGCGTAATGTGTATGATATGTACGCAATTTATTGCTTCATTACGCCACCATTAGCATGGGTGGCATGGGTGAAACGGGTTGGGAAAATCATCCGTCGATCGATTTGGCGCCATGGTCCGATTCTTCATAGTGCATAAATAATAGGGCTGTAACGTTGGGGGAACTAGAACCAAGAACTTTTCTTGCAGACGCAGATGATGGTGAGGACCGCAGACGACGGTGGTGACGATGATGCGGATGATGATGATAATGATGAGGACGTGGAAGATAATAGTCATAATGGTAGCGGTGTCGCTTCAGCAACTTTGTTGTTTATCGGGTGTGTTTCGTTCTGCTCGCATGCTTTCCTTTCCATAAAGGCGACCGACGTGCGCTTAGGATGCGAATCGCGGACCTATATTAATCGATAAATTACACGCAGAGTCAATTCGCATTGCTCACCATGGCACGCCACCGGACAGAGATGTATCGATGGCGGCAAATTGGATTACGATACTGCCGTTGTACACCTACGTACAAAGGAATGTGTTGTTCGTTTTTCCGACTAGAAATTGTTTTAATCCCGCCAGGAACTTTGCGCTGTGTGTTAGAATGTTGAGCATTTTTTTTTCTCGCATTTTATATTTACACAATTTAAATGGCCCAAGGACAATGTCATAGCCAGAGCATGGAAAATCCCCATGGTTCTCCGGGCGTAATCTTTCCAGCAAGAAGATGGGCTTTCTTTGGTGCAACGCTGCCGCAAGTCGCAAAGCCACTACAATCTTCTAACGGTAGAACGGAAAGCGCTATCACCCCTATCGATCGATCGGCGCACCAATCATTCCCGTGGCGTAAAACTGAATGTCACGCGACTTGATTGATTTCGGTCCGCACATCATGATGAGCTCTCGGCTCTTGGGGTGGTGTTGCTATTGATTGCATTTAATTACGATTCGCTTTCGACATGGTAATTAGCCGATTTCTATCGGCATCGTTCGGAGGTCATTGAAGCAGAAGTGATACTGTAAATAATGGTACGCACACCAATGTACTAACGCTTCAGCACCGTTACTTTTGTGTATTTCGTAAGAGAAGGAATTTTTCAAACTCCGTATCATACAACTATGCCGCTAAATCCAACCGTGTGGTAATAAAATAATCATTCTCTGCCATTTATGTAAAAGCTGGCAAAGAATAAGCTTATTAATTTGCAGCGACTTCGATTTTATGGCACCACAACGACGATTTATGACCTTAAAATTGGTATTTATTCGATAGCGCAGCTTAAAGGAACATTCCAACCTGTAAGGGATGCTTCTTTTCATGCTAATTTTAAGCAAGTCCATTCTTCGACATTCACTCTTGTGCGATGTGAAGCCATCTTCCGAAGGAACGATTTCCTCCTGTCATTCTACTCTACCGGTAGCACGCTTTACTGCGCTGTCTCCAAATTGGACTGCGGAATGGAATTCTTTTCATAACGCGAATGTGAAATCTTGCCATTTTGCCATTTCTCATCGTTTTAAATCATAAGAGCAGTCGAAAACCAGGCAGAATGATGATAAACGAGCAGCACAAACAAGATGCTTTAGAGTAAGCCATTTATTTTCCGCTTTCAGTGCAAAATTCGTCAGAATTCTGTGTGTGCGCGTGTGTGTGTATGTGTGCAAATGTTCAGCGGAACAGGTTTTCGTAGTGGCCACAATTTTCTCTCCGTGCAAATGTTTGTAGGCTGGCCGATCTTTACGACCAATCTGACCCGGGACTCTCCATTACAGCAGCGGTCCAGTTTCAGTTTGTTTTGTGCGAACCACTGGGAAGTAAAAGTATGTTAACGTTTTAGCTGTGAGGAGAACATCACGTTTCTGACCACTTCCACCGTAACTCATCTGGTCATGAACTCAGACGGCGGGTAAATGTTTGGAGATCCGAGTTCAAAGTCATCCGCCAAATAGGATGGTTATCAAACATTCTTGTCATTAAGCTCGCAATAGTGTGAACACCTTACGTGGCCACATTAATGTCAAATGGCAACGATTATGGCGCCCTAGACCTGAGGACCTCAGAGACGCTGTTCTGAGACTGCTAGCGACACTTAGTGGCCACTTGCTACAAAAGGGATAAACGCATCTTTCCACCGAGCGAAGCAATCCGAAAACAATGACCATTGAGTGTGGCCCATTAATTTAATTAGGCTTAAAATGGTTGGCCGGGCTAGTGAGATTAGTGTATCGTGCACGAAGCACACAGGGGACAGGAAGCGGAAAATTGAGTATAAAGCGACATTAGTGCAAATTAACGTCTTATTGCGGCTCCACAGTGTTCAGGTCTTTGAAAGTTATGAAGTTATGAGCTTGATTTGAAGATCCAACAAAACTGGTAACTGCGCATTTCGTAAGCTATAATTGGAAGTGGATGATTTTTTAGCAATTTATGCCACTATTTATCACTTAACATGTGTCAAGATCAGCTTACACAGTAGCAGCAGAAGAATTGGAGAGGAATTTTCCAATGCCAGACTGCGGGATGTGAACCCGTTCATTAAATCCACCAACATAAAGGAATTCAGTTCACCATCCCGGTGGTAGCTGCCGAGCGACCGCGGTGCCTTGATTTAGATGGCTCCTCGTGCACAGGGTCTATTATACAGATACATACGAGCCGGCAAGCAACAGGGAAGATACCCTACGGGGAGTGCAATAATCTTGCTGCAACAGCAAAAAAAAGGGTAAAACAGTAACAGCAACGAAGCTTTCACGTCGGGATGTATTCAAGGTTAGGATGCTGACTGTGCATCATTACGGCAAATATTTGCGTAAGCTATGTCGGCAGGCAAATAAAGGAATTCTTCCATTATCCGGCGACGGTTTCGTTGAAAAAGCAAATGCGCACCAATGTGCGATCTCCGCCTTCGCTGTAGCCGGCCGGTTGCGAGATTGTTTAAATCGCAAAGCAAACGAAAGATACTGTACAATGCAACGGCCTTTAATCAATGCAATGAGCAGGCAAATGATAGCAAAACTCAAAGCACCCTGTCGAAGAAGCGTTGTGTGCCGATGTCAATTATTCAATTAAATCGCTTAATGATTCGACAGTTTTCTTAATTGTTCTCAACTGCCGCAAGGGTGCTGTGATAGTTGTACGAGTTTATTAAACATAAGCTGCATCTAGATCTTACGTTTTCGGTGCAGTAAACCGGTTGACGTATCGGCCATACAGTTTGGTTGGAACGGGCATATGAAAATGTGTGGCTTTGCGCATTATTATGCACGGTCCCACCCTCTAGAAACGCCGACAAGAAGTGAAAGTGAATCATAATCATGCAAAAAGGAAAGTGAAGCCCTTACAGTGCCGTAACGTGTGAGACTTGTGTGCAAATCAATTGGATGCTGCAGGAAGGTCAGCTGCTACGAACCCATTGAAGTTGTTTTAAGTTTCGTTTGCAACAAAAACAGGTTCGTCGCTTTTCCATCGCATGAGTCTCTGTACCAGTACATAGATGATAGGGTTTTCTATTATGGTAATCGATATTAAACCAATACATACGTATTTAATACTATTTTTTATATTTCTGTTCGGCTTAGATGATTCACCAACAAAAAAATTAATATGTTTGTCTTGATTTTACCATTTATGTTCATTTTGTAAGATCATCCGTGATACAATTTCACTGACGCTTATCACAGATGTTTAATTATTTACATTAGCTCACAAAGCAACGGTACTTTCAAGCGATTATGATAATAAGTGTGCGTGAATCGGTGCAAAATAGAAACAAATATCGCCCAAAAGCGTTTTGTGGACCGATAACATCGATAGAATGTGGGTCCATGTGGTAGGCCCATTGGACCACAGCTCGCTTAGGTGTGTATTGAGCTACAACAGCAAAAAAAAACCCACTCATTGAGCAGACAAAACCACTTTCCGCACGATCCGATTGATTGCAAACAGCAGTCGGCAAATGTGAATGCGAAGCATCGAAAATCCAATCAGTCGAACGGGCGTTCGGCACAACTCCACCCCTAACAAATATCAATTAACACCTGAAATTATTCAATTTCCCATTTGGCGTTTTGTTCGATAGCATATGTAGGCGAGCAAATAAAGTCGAACGAAACACGTTGAAAAACTACAAAACAGGAGAGAGAGCAAAAAAACAAAATAGACGCTCCGATTGCCGTGATCCACCATTTTGATCATGTTTGATGTACACAGGCCACTGTGGTCCACCGTGAGGGAGTGATGCGCGTAGGAAATTGAAAATTACAACAAAAAAGTTCATCATGCGGGAAAAGGGATTGGTGGTAGGGTTGGAAAGCGTCCAACGGGAGGTTAGGCGCGGTTTACAGTGCCAAGACTCGAAGCGGTCAATATTCTCTCTATACGGGCACAGAAAGTTCAACGCCCGCCCAGACCGCTCTGCCGCACCTTCGCGCAGTTTCCGTGCTTCTTGCCGTTTAATTTCTGCTCCGTTCGCAACACTTTTGGGCAGCGCAGACAATCGTGCAATCCTTTTTCCACAGTTTTGTTTATTCTAGTTGCGGACATTAACCGAGAGAAATAGTTATTAGCTAATGATTAGAAGCAAGGCTGCCAGCCACCACCCTTCGGGCAGCACCGCCTAAAGTGTAGCCGGTGGTGGACTGTGGAAAGCGGACAGGCGTAAAATAAAGAAATCCCGAAAGACACATGGGATAAGGGATTACGCGAATAGAGCGATACAGGAGGAAGGTCGATTACGCCTTTAAGCTGGTCGTTGAAAAACCGGTGGCGGCACTGTCAGAGGCACTGTCTCCATTACGCGCTAAATTGGCACCCAGAATCTCTTTTTTTGTTAAGGTGAGCTCAGCAAAACAGTCAGAAGAAGCTGATGGCGCGATGGAATGGTGCTGAGAATATCGTCGATTTCGGCCGTCTCGAGACTGTTCGAGACTCGTGAACTCATCGTCCGAATTTAATGAGTTTCGTAGAGGTGTTGTTGGTATTATCTGTTATACTTCAACAATCAAGCAAAGTAGCGCCGTTCTCGCGCTAGTCACTACATTAAATTGCGCTCGATAATATTCTGGGGTGATACAGAACCTGGCCAGCATTGCTAGCCAACTGTTGGGAAGGATTTAATTTAATAAGCACATACGAATATCCGGATGCTATTTTACGTTGGAACTATGGCTGGAAAAAGCCACGTAAGAAAGGAGTTCTTGTGTGAATATTAATGATGTACCACTCGCTGCAGAGTATTCTAAGGGTTGCATAGAACAAGTTTCACTGAGCCACCAATCATAACAAAACGATCCGGTCCGATCAGTGAACCACCATCAACCGGGTCATCGATGACAGTTTGAGAACACTCACTTCCGCCGTTGTCATTAATTACGTCTATCTGCGGCAACCATTGTTTCGGTAGGTTTTCACGGTGGCCTTTTAGGGCTCGGGTGTTACCATCCGTCTTCCACACATTTTCCAATAGTGCCTGACCCAGTTCGGTCGTCTTGGAAAATTCGCGTCGCGACAGCATTCGCACATGCAGCGTGCAAAGCGAGATGAATGTAGCGTGTAGGCCGTAGCCAGTTGCAATACCCGAGAGTGCCTTACAGGAGTGCTGTGGATTAGCAGATTGTTTGCACGGCATGAACCGGTTTTTCTGCTTTCTTCGAAATGTATGTTTGTTGACCGGTTTTGAAATTTGCTATGTGGAAAAACAAAAACCCACCGTCACTTCGTTGCAGTGTATGCCGTTTCCGAAAAGGAAAACCTAACAAATGCCGCCGACCTGCGATGCACCACTCACAGGCTCCGTAGCTTTAACGAAGGTGCCCCACTCCCTCGTCCAGTGCAGATGGTTTAGTAAATGAGATTTTCGTTCGTTGCCAGAGACTGGCAGTGCTGCGGCAGCAGCACTATGACATTTGGCTTTTACTATTCGCACCCAACAAGAGCCGGCGGACGGAACGGCTGAATCGTAGCGGCCTACATAATTTCACCTCGCTGGGAATTCCACACACACAAACCAGTACGGTGTACCGCATGCATCTTCCGGTATGCCTGGGCACGCCACCGGGGTGTTGGGGGTTTTCACCGACGTTAGATAAAAAGGGCACTGGGCCCTTCCGTTTGGGGTAAGCGAGGTAGCAACCAGCGGCATAACAGTCTTACGTAGCGCTAGAGCCAAGTGACGGTCGATTTCGTCGTCGTCAAGAAAAAAAGAACAGTTATTCTTTCTCCCGTCACTCGTGCCAGGTCTTGGTGGGATGGCGTGCAGGTCGCTCTAGACGGGCTTACCTAGTTCTGTACCGTAATCCCTAAACAAGGTTCCATACACACTACTACGGAAGATCGCACAACCGGATTGCACCAGCGTCCTTTGATCAATCAAACGGATCTGTTGGTTCTCCCACGGTAGCAGGAGGTAAAATGTACGTAGTGGCTGTAGAGCTTACTGGTTGTCCAATCGTTTAGGGCCGGTTACAAACCGGAACGTATCGGCTGACGGTTTCAATGCTGGTCAGAGAAGAAGAGGAGCCTGGATCGTTCGATTCTTTAGCTAGATCGTTAAGCTAATGACACAGTTTCCAAAGACAAATGAAGAACATGTACCTCATGTACCGGTTGGATACTAGCTTTTATTCGATGGCAAGAAAAATGATTTGTTTGAATGATGAAAATGGCAACGATTGAATATTTTCACCAATTAAAACAAAAACTGAACTGAAACCGTTTGATCTCACAAAAGGTTGGAGGTGAATGCAGTTGTAAAATACTGTTAATGTAATGGGCATCGCATACACTCCCCAACGCATAACATATTCAATTTACAGTGTTAATATGCTTTTCCAATCATAAAGATGGCACATAAAGTACCGGCACCATTATAGCGGGTGCCTCCTACTTTATGCGATCCTCTTTTCAAACAAAATCATTCAGTTGTTTTGTTGTTAAACACCGCAACGGTGGTAGGCGAAGAAGAGAAAAAAAGGATTTGTAGCATTTTTCACCCCGAGCCAGTGGTTAGGGTTGCGTAGCGGTGTAACGACTGGCCTTGAATTGAACTCTTCCGACATCGATGCACGGCTCGGGAGGTGCACTTTTAGCTGCCCGTGCTCATTGAGTATAAATTTGCCACAATATTGGCCCGGCACGACACTGTTTGGGGCCGACTGGGGGATGAAAATGGTTGATCGAGGATGCCAGTTGTTGGCTCAAACGATTCGCTTAACTCAGAAGTGCGAAGGAAACGATAGTAATCGTTTTCAGCTGTTTCTAGTTGTATGAAAAATGCTCCTTCTTTTTTTTTATTTAACCAGTTGCTGTAGGTTTGTAAAGGCATGTCGAGGGTTTCTGTTTGATTTTTACACGTTGATCAACACTGCAGGACACGCTGGAATGCTGGTAACGAGGCCTAACAAACGTCTGCAGCTACACCAGGCAGGTTTTTGTTGTGTGGTTTGTTGCTATCGTTAATTTAAGATCACGCACAGTATGGCAAATGAAGAGGTTCAAATTTAAAAGCCTTTTTTTAATTTATAGCTCGCTAGTGTGTACGAGTTCATTTAAGATAGTATGGACCATTTTTCACATTATTATAAAAGAGTAAATCATAGAAGTAAATAAAATCGCCCACAGTTAACGATTATATTAACGACGGTTCCATGCATCGTCCATCGTTTCCCTACACGAAATCATAGAATTTCTAGCAATTATCCACAAATGGCGCATGTGATTGGCTATATGTTTTGGCTCAGTCAGCATACCAAACCGTAATGATCGGACTGACAAACGAACGGAGATTGTATATTCTTTAAACGCTTTCAATGCAATTCCGCTTGGTTCCACACGTAGGTCGTACAATAAAATTCCAATTTAGCATATGCGCAGCGGTACACACACACTTGCCGCCACATTTTCGTAGTCTTGAAGAACTGCACCTTGTTAATACACTGGCTCAAGTATCTCAGAACCGTCGCCAGGGAACAGGGCGCTAATTACGAAAACGTGTGGCCTGCCTCATTCGCTTACGCACGCAATGGGAAGAAGTTAACAGGAGAGAAATATAGTTATAAAGAAAAAAAAATGTGTACACGATCTCCAAGAAACTTAAGTCAAAAGCACCAACATGCCAGTTTGGTAAGTGATACGCACGGTGGCGATGGTTGCATGTGCGATACAAATGTGGTTCGGATTCGTGTTGTGAGTGGGAAACTGTTACGTAGGAGCAATTGGTTCTGGATTTGGGATGAAGGCGGGGGTTTACATATGAAAGACCAGAGCTGCACTTATACCTTTACTTCGACCGGAAAAACTCTACAATCAGCTATCTTTGTAAAGCAATTTTAGCCACATTTCAAATGAATTGATGAAATTCTAGCAGAAAGGTATACCACGGAATGAGAAGGATTTAAAAAAATCTTTCCGTCAAGGAGGAAGTTATTTTGACTTATATAATTGTGATGTACACATGAAAAAGTTTTAACAATTTATTACTTACCGTTCGAAATAGCAGAATTATCCACACCACTAGTGGCAAAAATATTTTCATTTTTGCTGTAAAGAAAGAAAAAAAAACCAAACATTAAAATTAAAATAATAATGAGTGAGATAATTCAATAGAGACAGCGAGCGAACTTTTTCAGTGGTTTCGTTTGCTTCTATTTGTTTGATGATTTCTGTTGCATGTTTACAGTTATTTCAACAGTCATCGTCACTGTGAATGGCGGCTGGTTCTGTCTTTTCGATCAGGCACGAAGCGCACCGAAACTAGCAACATCGGATATATGAGCAAGGCTTGGCGATTATTTTTCTCTTCCGGATGCAAGACGCTTAGGTGTAAAGTGGCATGCGTGACTAACCCATTACCGGGCAGCGCTTTCAGGCTGCAGAAAAGACGGCACGATCCTGGCCACCGTTGTCGCCCATCATGCATCTAGCCAGACTTCCGTTGCCTGAGCTGAAGAGAGGCCACAGCACACGGTGGTGATACCGAGTGACGATCATCCTCTTCCCTTCAGCTCAAATGAGCACGACAGGAGCAAGAACGCCCAACAAGATGCGAACTCGCTTTTGAATCCGGTGAACCAAACCAACCATACGCTGTTACATTATCTTTTACTCCTGCCAGCGTTACACTGCACGTTCCGTTACTCATCCATCTTGGGCCGGTACGGGGGGGCACTAGCGAGATGCGTCCTCGGATGCCCTATCGTACGCTAGAAATCGGTTCAATTTTGCATAATAATAGCACTGCATGGTGCCAAAAGCGAAACGGGCCTAGTGTGGATCTTACGCAACCACACCATCGCTTGACAGATCCGTGCCAGAGCACGGGCATGTGAGATGCGCATGTTGGATGCATTGTCCGGTGCTCAACGAAACCGTTAAAGTGTGTCGCAAGGTGTAGCTGCTGTTGTGACTGCTCCTGATATGGCACCTCAGTGGCAGGCAAGCTGTTGCCAAATGTTTGACCACACAGGCACTCTCACAAGGTAGGGTGCCGCTTTTCGCAACAGATAATTGCAAAACAATCACCAACAAAAAGGTTGACTGCGTGTTATATTGTTCGAACACGGGTCTCGATGCGTACTGGTACGAGGTGCAGAGTTTTGCAGGATGTAGGTGATGAACTGCTCGTTAAGTTTTGTTTGTTTCATCTTAAACGCTTGAAGGCGCTTAGCATAGACAACACTAACTTGACAAACGCTGATTTACCTCATCTCGATGGTCTCGTTTAATGACGATGGTACAACTCTAACGGTTGTCGGATCTCAGTATTGTACCACAGTTCTTTTTCTGTAGTGTTATAAAAGTGTACCTACTTTACATATTTACTGCTTTCAACCGTATCGTCTCTGGAGGAAAAAAAACAACTATACAGTACATATTCTCATACCAAGAATGCAGAATGCCGACGGGGAATGAAGTCTACATACGTTCGTTCACCTTTATCGCATCGGTCGGAAGATGGTCTGTCGAAGGTGTAACAGCGAACGATAATAAAAAAGTGGATGACGAGATTGTAATAGTACGATCGTAATGATGTATGTAAAATACAAATTTGCCTCACGTGCAGCCACTCCGCTAGTACCTTCAGCGCAGCTTGCCAACAGGCAGAAGGGAACGTGCGGGTGAACCAATAACCGGGCTCACGTTGCTACTCCGGCATCCGGACGCTGGACGGGCTTGTACAGTGGACTATCAATATTTATGATTGCAGAAACAATGAATTCCCTCCGCTTGTTAGCACAGAAATCGATCACTGATTTATGACTGCGAATGGCTTTGGTCCCGGTCAGCCCAGGCATATAATCTCGGTGGAATCTGAAGCGATCCTTCTTTCGCGATCGATGGAATCGTTTCGAGCATCTTAACGCCAGCACAAACGATGGCTTCAAGCGTACGCTGCGTGTTTGGCTGTTTCAAACGCTCTGCCGCTTGCGTAGTGTCCATACTGTATGCATTCCGATTCACTTACTCGTAGATACGCACACATTTATACGATCGGGATCTATTTGATAAGATAATGGAGCCTGGCGTTGCAGAATGAAAATCGTATTAGCATACAATCCAAACAGGTCGTACGCACGCTTTTCACGGGATGAGGTGCTAGCTAGAGCCGAGACGTTAAATGTGCTGGTGTGTGCATAAATGCAGCAAGGACAAGGCATGATTTATGAGTGTTTCCCTTAATTACACCCAACCAACCAACCAATCGATCGATCCGAAGGAATGTGAGACCACGGAAAGGCGAACGGTCAACATTGCCAATGATGAACGGAATGGTACATTCAATTAGAGGTGGGTGGGATCAAGGATTGGGCGTTGGTTGCCCGTACCAGAGCACATCAATTGCTTGAACAACATATCATCCATAAACGAACACTGTTTGGAACATTTGGTGGTAAAGATTTATTGGCAACGAAGCAAACATTCTGGATCGGTATGGGAAAATAAGGCATCTTGCTGTACCACGCACCAACTTTGCAATCAGGTGGAAGAGCAAGTACAATGGCCCATACAAGGAATGCTGCCGCAAGACTAAAACGCTTAGCCGATCGTAGGTTTGACTCAACCCAACTCAACCCTTCGGTGGTGGTCCGATGATGGAATTAAATTAAGCGTATAAAATTCATTCTCAACCAAAACCGATCGGATCGTGTACATTTTCAGCACAATTTATTACGCTTCCGATGTTCTTGTTGGTGATGGTGGTGGCTGCACCAAAGTCATCTTATAGGACCCGAAACTAGGGAAAAAAATCTTTCCAGTTCAATTCTACATCGTAATGGATTAAACAGAACAAAGACGGCAACAGGGGTAACCGGAGAAGATAGAACCAGGCAAAGGGAGTGGGGCAGAAGGAGAGATAGTTAACAAAACTACATACACGTTCAGCATCCGTTTCAGCGTATGAAGTCATGTAGGTATGGCTAGAACGTCGCATACTGAGCAAACCCGCCTCTACCAAAGCAAACCGCCACTCGCAAACCCCGAAGAAAGGTGGTTCATTAAAAGACCTGTGTCATTTTTGCCATTTTCGTACGAAGGTTTCTCCATAAATTTTGCCTTCCGCCAATACCAAGCACCGACCAATGCGCGCTGTGTGAAAATGAACGAAAGTGCCAACGGAAAAGCGTAATACCACATGGCCACACAATTAACGTACTCCATTTTACCGCACCGTGCGCGCTTGAGCCTACGTCGCACCTCGTAGGCGTTGATAAAAAGGGCCATAATTCATTAAATGTGCTGTTTTTTTTGCTGTTGTGAGGCAAGCGCACCAACGAAGACAAGGCCAGATTTTCCTTTGGCGTGAGAAAAAGGGTACGACTTTACGGTAAGAGGTTTCGGTTTATAACGTGAGATGGGGAAGGTTCTTCTGATAGCGCAAGTACACCGATTGCTTGGAGTGGAGTAGTCTCGTTTAAGAGGCTTTTAATAAAGAAGCTAGAAAGCTTTTTTTTCTATTACCTTGTGTTGCCTGATGGTGAGAAAATAGATTTCCCTCGTAGGATAGAATAGAAGCTAGACTTATGTGAAGGAACGTTTCATTTTCCGAATGGGAGCTCCAGAAAACTGGACCACTGCAATAAGCTCGCTAGAACGTTTGTTGTCCTGCATTAAAAGATCTCTAATTTATTATTTGACAGTTGGTATAGCTTTCCGAAGACCCGGTGTTACAAATGAGATACATTAAATCCGCGGCACAAGCTATGCAAACCATGCATTGACATTTATCGATCGCTTCAATATCAGTGTCTGGTTAGTGACTGGGTAGTTACACTACACGATGCCATGCATTTATAGCCGTAAAACATCACCTCCCAGACGCTACGATCAGTGATCGGAATGCATTGATCGGGAATAAAATCATTGTCCCGTACCAACAATAATCCATAATGGAAGAATTTTAATTGCGAAAGAATGCGATGGAACCGGTGTTGAGTGATTGAATTATTTCGATGTATTTGATACACATAAATTATGCATTTATGCCATCGGACGCATCCATCCGCGGGTGACTATTTCCTGTTTGTCACTACATAAAAATACCGGCAGGAGCGATGTGTGCACATTGCCACTGCTCGAAGCATGGCCACAATTTTATGCCATGTTAATCACAAAACAACGCAGCCACCGACCATTTGCAAAGCATTCAGCGCGTAAGGGACACAAGTCCTGCATCACAAAGTCCCCGTAGCTTGTGCCAGGTTTCGCTATCATAAATAACTCTGGTATTGTTTTTCTTTCATTTGTGTATTATCATTCAAGGGACGATGCGTTCTGTGCATATTGTCATTGGTAAAACCAGAAATGGTATTCTTCTGCGGCTGTGCTATGACAGGAATGTGGTGTTCTAGCCTCCGGTTGGCATGGATGGTAAGAATCGATGTTGAAACAGTGGACGAGTGTTTGAATGTGTGTATCGTTATGACCCCGCGAACGTGTTTTACCTTTTGCGGAGGTACAACATCGACGATGGAAGTTCCGTTTCATCCCCGGGTGATGGAGTTGTATCGGTTTTGAATGTGATTGAACTCTGGGTGTCGTACTCGTGCTCGTATCAATTAGGGAAAAGAATAAATCCCGGCCCTGTTTTTCATACAACCTGACTACTGCGGCGCGGTATTTCTTTTGTGTTTGCGCATAAAATTGCTTCATTTTGTTTCCATTAGCTGAGCATCATAAATTTTTAACCAAAGCTCGCGGTCGAGAATCGCACACACGCGGCACGAGATAAATGGCCCCAGACAGCTGATTAGAAGCCGTAGGATCACTAACCCCATGCGATTTGCACAGCAGGGAGTAAGCTGAAGGAGCCGAACCATGTCGGACGAGCCATCTACACGATCAAGAATTCTAATGAAAGCTCCTAACAAACGATAGGTACCCCTCATCTTATGGTAATCTGGCTTGACAGACATGCTCTCCACGTTTGGGAGCAAAAACACAAAAACAAAAAAAGGCTCCGAGAATTGAAGATCGAACACTTGTACATAAAAAAATTACTGTGAAGCAGTCAGCGCATCAAACGCGTCCCTTCCCAGTGTCCCAGGGTGTTTTGTGTTGTAGGGGAGGTCTCGATCGTTGACGATGGTCGACGACGGCAATGTTCGCCGTCTTACATACTCGTGACAGAAATAAAATTGCAATAAAAACTTGAACTATTCTACCGCGCTCCCGGTTGTTTCCTCGGCTGCAGCGTTGTGAAGATTTGGTGTAAGCTTTCGTACAACCTCCCGCAGTATGATGGTGTTCTGTATCGAGTTTCTCTTATTGCTTCTTCATCAGCAGCAGAAGGCGTTGTGGCGGGTGAACAAATCGTACGCGGTAGGTTCGCTGCAAATAGGGCAACGTGATGGCACCAGGTGGACCACCGATTCCGAAGCTGCAGATTCGTCGCTGCAAGGTGAAATCGTGCGATATCTCTGGTTCGTCGGTGGCAATTAATTGCCAATTCATTTGATTTGTTATTAAAAAAACCGAACTCGAAGCACATTGGCGGGTTCTTGAATTACAAGCCGACGAGGTGATTATTCTGGGTGATCCTACCAGTCGCAGAGGGAGATTACTTTTGCCGTTTAACCGTTTGAATGTACAAGAGGGAACCCAATTTGTTACGCTCTTATAATGAGCTTAAGATCTGTTGTTCTATTCCGGTTTTAAGTAGTACTTGGAAGAGCTACACGACTACCTGAATATCGTTTTCTAATGATGAGCTGCTTACGATCGATAAGTGCTCATTCCGTTAAGAACTTTAGCTAGAAATGTTGAAATTCTTTCCACTTTGCATAAAGTGATTTATGCTCCACGGTTACGGAATGATGGAGATAAGCGATACATCTGGCAGTTGTAAAAACGACCCACTTGATCTTTTACAAGTCCCTTTCGTTTGGAAATTCGTATCTGGTCGTAAAAGCCTGAATTGCCACGTGATTATTTCCAAAATTTTGGTAGCATCTTTCAAAACCTTGTCGTGTTTTTCCAAATCATTCACTACACTGGTGCTTTCGAATCATGCTACGCCACATTAATCATGTATAAATCACTCGTAAAAATCGAACAAGAAGTTGAATTGCAATTCACCTCGCGTCCTAAAGTCAGAACCGGTTGGTGATAAATAATCGATCGTTTGACACCATCACCTTCCCTTGCGAGCAAACTCAAGGGGAATGGACCGTGGTCCAAGGCCAAAGAAAAGGTTTTATGTGTACATTCTTTCACCCTCTGTTTGCTTATCCTTTCTGTACGTTAAACATTACCACTTCGGTGTGGTTCTTCGCCTTCCCAGCGTTTCAACCCAAACGCTCAGCTTCTTAACGTATCCGTCCTGGTGCGAGGATCACATTTCGGAGCACATCAGGATGGCCATATGAACAACAAATGTGTGGTGCTAGTCGTGAAGTACCTGTTGCGAGCGGTAGGTGCTACTGTCTGAAGGTGCGTACACCACGGGATAGTAGCAGAAGGAAATGAGGGAAATAAATCACATCCCATTTCACGGATCCTAAAATTGGATCATATTTCTTAGGTCTTCTCATCGGGATCCTGGGCATCTGTGGTATCGGTGCATATCATAGGAGATAGCACGACAGCTCGGAATGAGGTGTGAAAAGGCATCCCTTTCTATGCCTGGTGCCAGTAACGTCAAGTGTGTTTGTTTGCTTGACCTGCAGCCGGAAAGGCTCAGGCACGTAAAGGCAAACATCAGGCGCAAGGCGTGCGCTAATGATCCGGCGACTGAGTGGGTGATAAGTACGGCAATGATTCACGGTCGATTGACTTCGAATGTACGGTGACCTTCATACTTCCACCCCGTGTTGAGTGTGGGCGTTCTGGGCGATGGTGATGCTGGTTACTTGCTAGAAGGTGTGCGCTAAGCTAGCTGCAAAATCGCCATCGAAGTTGTTGGATCAGGAAGTCAAAGTCCAGACTGATCTGTTGAGTGTGTCTAGTCGATCGTCGGCTTAAGCGATGGCTTTGGCTGTGAAGCGTTTCATAACTGCACGGACAGAAATAAAGCACAACAAACAAGGAAGATTCATGATGGCAGATTCAACAAAAACCCTCGGTACACAACTATCGGCAAACAGCTTCGCGAGATCGGTGCGATTATTGATTCCTGTGGACTGCGAGCCTCAGTCCAATCGGTACATTCGCACAACATTCGAACAGATGTAGCCGTGTGGACGGAACCTGGCAGCTTACGTTCCAGATAATTGATAGCCAAGGACGTGCGATGAAGCTGCCAACGTACGGAGTGTCACGTTGTCTGTAGGGAGTTTTGTCTTTACCTCTTCATTAATTCTACTCTCGTCGGATTTCGCCGCACAACTACGAAGTTGGCCGTCCACTAAGCCATTATCATTAGCCGCAGTGTGTAGACAGCTCTATCAAAGGTGTACTCGCGAAGCGCACCATTCCTGTGTTTCGGTGCGACAGTGTTCTCTCCCCTGCCCCCAGATACGGTACTGCGACACTGCGGAATGTTGCGCCATTGTAAACGCCGACTATAACGACCGTGATCTCGCTGCGTTAATCGGGATCGATGTCATGTTTCTGGCAGAGCTGGACGCCTTATAGAGCTATATACGAACCAAACGGCGACGCACCGGGGAGACTACGTCATAAAAATTCTATACCCACCCGCTGTCAGTGTAGAAAATGGGAAAAGATCCATCGATCGTCAGTGGTTAGAAGCTGTGATTCGGGCTTCTTATTCAGAGAATTAGTGTCTTCTGTGGTAGCAACCCAACAGTAGTCCAAAGTAGTGGTGAACGAACAAAATAAAAAAATGACAGATTAATACACCGTCTTAAGCGTCAGATTTTTCCACAATGGCGTTAGCGTTAAACAACTAACTCAGGCACCCCGGTACGCGATTGGGTTGCCGGGGATCAATCTTGCTTATAGAGCATTGAATGTGCTCGTATTGAGATAACGTTCCCTTACGCGATGCTGGGTTTCTCCAGCAGGCAACCCGCTGCTGAATGACATCGCAACAACCTTGATGCTTATCAATCTTTTACTCAGTAATTCTATGGCTGCTCTCTGGTTTGTACGGTCACTGGGTAGAGTGGTGTCGAACTGTCAACGATGTATGCCAGCCTCCAATTCATTCCTCACAAATACTCCATGCTGGACATTCTAAAGACGGCAAAGTTCATGATTTCTATGAACCGGGAAGTTTTCAGGTCGGGGAATGAAAAGTCAACCATTTTACACAATCCCGTTACAGATTGTTCCGCGTATTTTCTTCTCCCTTCCTCGCATCACTTCTAGCAGGTTCTATTGTTTCGTTATTTATTGCCATTGCTTTTCGGGACTGGTGACTTTGAGTTTTTTTTTTTTGTGAGCACTGGGTTTTCTCGCTTTCGTCCACAGACACAAACGTACTGCTTTCCCCGGTATCTGATTTCGGAGATTTTGTAGTTGCTCTCATCATTTCTTGTTTTGGTTCTGTGTTTCGTTTTACATCTTACCAAACCTGCAGACAGTTCTTTATTCTGCTCACAATCTACCAACAATAGCAGCTCGTTGCATACATCATTGCTACTATCGTGATGTTCATCATAATCACCATTATCATCATCAGTGTAGTGATCACCATTTCGAGCATGAATTAGTCAGAATCAGATTTACGGCATCGTGTGTCATTGAAACCCGTTCGATTTCTGATTCGCTTCACCTGTCCCGGTTCGTCTGATTTACATGAACGGTTCTTTCGGGTTGATTAACATAAGACATGTGTTTCGTTCTCCAGCAAAAGTTTTCAACGCACAACAGCAACTGTAACACTGCCACGTCAGTTCAATCAACCTCAAAACGTGTTTGTTTTTTTTCCTGGAGAGAATAGGAAATTGAAGATTTTGAAGGAACACACTTTTGGTAGGCTTAACATTGCTTTACTTAAACGATGGAACCTGTCAGAAATCGGGTGAAACTGTTGTCCTTGCGTATGTGACAAATCTCTTCATTTTCTCTCCAGCCGTACGTGTTGTTTTACGGTGTTCGTACGCAAGAAGTACTGTTAAGCGAGTGCAGCTTAAGCACTTCAAGTTCAGTGTCCCTTCCGGCGGTAATTTTCCGCCTCTCGATTCGCGTTGCGATCGATAAAAAAGTTTATCTCGTTTTTATTCGTCTTCTTTCTTTCCTTCCCGTTTATTCCCAGAGTACGCGCTTGCATCATGCAGGTAAGATTCTACCGTTCTTGTTTCTACATCTAAATACGCCTAGACCGTGCGCAACCGACAAAGAAGTGCGGTCGTCGAGAGTGAGTGAGTAGTTATGATTACACTTATTGCATCATATCTTCCGTTTGCCATTCACCCTATCGCGGTCCATGATCGTTCGCTCGACGGCAGCCCGTAATTCCAGTGCTAGCCCGGACTGCGTTGGACGGTTACACAACAACAATGCCGTTTCGTTTCGGTTCGCGCTGCAAGCTACAAGATGCACCCGACCGATTCTAACACAACGTTCTTGGAGCCTTCCATTAGTCGGGTCCTCACCCGGTCCGGCCTGGCCGGAACATCATCATATCATCAGAATGTAATCGATGTAGCCTGATGAAGGAAGCTACTCCGGGTCGCCTTTACCCGGTCCGATCTCCGCTACCGCACGGGTAAGAGGTCACTGTCCCGTGGGCACTTTGTCGTTGGTTCGTTATTTTTGTTTTCGTTCACCCAATGCAATTGACTCAGTGTCCCGCGTTCGGTGTCGTGATGCAACGGCACCCCAAGTACATCGTTCCTGCCATAAAATGGGCAAGGGAAGAAACAGGAAAAAAAAACACACACACACACACAGTTCGCCGTGGGGTTCTAGATCCCAACCCAGGGCAACCTTCCGACAACAATCCCATACCATGCTTAGGAAGATGGTCCGAACCCGTTAATCCAACGGGGCACTGATGCTGCATGATGTATGGGAATCTCGGTGCTTCACGCCGGTCAATTGAACCAGAGCTGGCCAATGTGAGTGCGCAATCCAACTCGTGAACCTCATCATTTTCAGATTAGATCGAAGTAATGCTCGCACAAAAGGAGTGCAGAGAAATCTTTGCCCGAACGTCAAAGCACTCCATCGATGAAGGCACCGTGGTTACATTTCCTTGGTTGGACCTGAGTGTTCCCTGGGTTGAAGCTCCTTCGGGATCGGCGGGAAAAGTTGTAATTTTCGTTTATCAACGAACGAGCTTGAGCCCGATACGGTGGGAGGACGGGACACGGATGCAGGTTTAAAATGCATCGCGGCAGATTCACGATCACCGCCCGTTGCCATCCGTTTTCCGTGCGATGATTGTCATTCGCAAGGATGAGTTGGAAGAAAGCGCCCCTAAAACACGTATTCCGCGAAGCGTCATGAGCTTTCACGAGCACGATGGAATCAATTTGTTACGAAATGGGCATCGAGACGGAGGGCGTCATTGCTGGAGTGACTCCAATTTGGAGCTAGCGGCAGGATAGACATGAACTCATGGGCATGGCTTTGTAACGGTTTACCGGTGTGCCATCCATCGTAGAAACAAGTTCGTGAAACTGGACCATACTGGATTAGGAGGTTGAAGATGTAACAGACCTTGGATGGTACGAATGGTATCCATGTACCGGATGGCATATGGGCACAAAACAATAGACGAAGAATATGGACATTGGTAAAAGAAAACAGTGCCGGAGCTGGGCGCAACGAAAAGGAAATGACTAGCCACATTCTAAGCATCTGATGCTCGCTAGGGGAGATCGTTTGCTAAATGCTAAAGACCTTACCATCTCGGGAAGATCGAACTCTACCATCGCGAACATATGGGGATGTTTTTTTTTTCTTTTCTTTTGAGAACCAGGAAGTTTACCACCTCACCGATCCATCTGCGCATAATGTACCGATCGAGTGGTGGCCACACGGCACAGATCCTCAAATGCAAGCTCATGCTACAGCGTGGCTAGCATGTAAAATTAGCCGGCTACAAAGATCTCAAACTCAGTTGATGCGGTTGCCAGGAGTTTGCCCGGTTTGTCATTCACAGATGTCGAAGGTTCATCGTCTCTGATTCTCAGGAATAAGAAAAAGGAAGAGAGATATTCAAAAGTGTATTTGTTTCCATACAAACGTCAATAGGCACTTTGTCCGATTGATTACAACATTTAATTCCGCGTTGAAGTCGAATGCGAGCAAATATCAGGAAACGATGAGCCACAATCGGCATCCTTAAGATGAACCGCGAGCAAACATAATGATTACAATAAAACAACCATGACAAGATTGTAGCCACGGTGGCACTGGTAGTTCGATTTCCTGAGATCGTGATTCCACGGGCTAGCCGTCGCTGCTAGCTGCTAAAGGAAGGACGAAACGTTACTTTTTGATGCCGTTGCCCACCTAGAACCGAGTGAACTAATTTATATAATTTTGCTTCGATTTGTCTGCCGGTTTTTAATGCGCTCGTTGGGCTGTGCTTTTTTGTTTTGTTTCTGTGTTGTTCTGTCCGCCAGAAGGATTTCATTTCAATTGGTGCCCCGGCTGCATCTACTGGGAACCGTTTTGTTGCAGCATCCCTAGAGGTGACGGTGAGCGATCGCTGCCCACTGATACGGTGGTAAAGCGTCCAGAGCCTAGCTTTGCATCGTCTAACACGCTTGATTGTGTGGTGTAAAACGAGTTCCACGGAATGCGTAGCAGAGCACATCCATGAAGGTTGGATGGCGGACGGGCGCCGGAGGGTTCCGGATTTGTGCTAGATTTGTTGGTTCAGTTTGTTCCCCTTTTTTCTTCTGCATTATTTTAGTTGTACCATTTCTAACGGGACCTGGAATGGTTAACAGCGCGGGTCTAGCATCGACGGCGGATGGTGCTGCTGCTGCCACCCTGTCCATTGTTTTTAAGCACCCTTGGCCACCGGGATGTTCCAGATGCAGTCTTAGGCACGTCGGAAAGAGTTCCCAATGTGTCTAGATTATGAGGCAGCCCCATATTTTCACAATTAACTAAAGATGAAGAGACAATCCGGTTCATTATGAAACGTTCCACACGCTGAGGCTGGATATCGGTGGCCTGAATGACTTAACTAGAATATATTATGCAATTGTGTGATGAAAGAGTTTGATGATGGTTTATTAGAATAATAAAAACAAGTTCGGTATATTTTTAGGTTTTGCAATGGAAATACGTTTAGGAGTGAACTTATCTATTCAAGAATTCAGTAAATTTATTCTGCTTCACAAAGGAGAATAAAAACGACCAATTACTTCATTTATTCATAGAATGTCTCAGAAATGTCTAGGTTATATTTCTAGAACTTTTGTGATGTAAGTAATATATTTAAAATGATATTAGATAAGCAAAATATAGCAATATAATATGCCTCACTTTTGCTTATTCTCATTGAGTGCCTGAATAAAGTGTACCCGTACCAAGCTAAATGATTGAACGATTCCACCCTTAAAGACCACGTCGCTATGCTTCCCTAATAACATGCATACAATTTATGTAGCGATTATTTGCTCTGTCATGATAGCATGTACCAACGTGAGGCCTCCCGTACCACAGTGCCAACTCCTTTTTGCCCATGTACATTGGCAGAACATAGGATCGCTTTTATGCGACAAGCATGTTACACACGGCAACTCAACATATTAACAAGAAATGCGACAATGAAAGGTTAATGCAAATTTATTAAACCCACCACATGTCGCACAGCCTGAGATGAAAAAAGAAAACAGAAGAGAAGGCAGTGGTGCAGCACGCGCCCAACACTGCTCGTACTTCTGGTGCTGCTCGAATTGATATGACCATTTTTGCACACATGCCGCTGCCCATCTTTGTGTTCTGCTTGCTGAATTCTGGCATTGCATTCTGCACCAGAAACAAAAGAACACTACAACTAGGATGAAGAAAAATGAAACACAAAATCAACACTAATTGTCTCGGCAAAAGATCTCGTGCAAACAGGTGAAACAGGATCGGGTCGGTATAAGGCGGACAAAAACAATCTCAACAGCAGAACACACTTGACTGACTACAAAAAGGAACAGACATGGGTGCGTTTCCGCTGCAGTGGAGACGAAGCGTGATCTGCAACGGGGTTTTGAGCATAGCGATTCGCTGACACTGTTCTTGTCATTCGATGCTGTCTCGCACACCCGACTACCCGATCTGTACAGCATGTGCAGTGGTGAAGTTACAAGGCATTGGCTTGTTTTAAGCTCGTTTTAATTACGCCCGTAAATCAGTTACAGGCCAGTAATTATTGCCGACCCGCCGTGAGATGCTTTGAATGAGATTTTACCTTGACCGTTGTAGTGGTAAGCTCATCGAAATTCCATGATGAGCGCACGCCAAATAATAGCATAAACGGTTAGAAGAAATGTTACCACTAATGGCCGTCACCCTTCAAATCGGTAACTATTACCATTACATCATAGAAGGTTGATGGTAATAATTGAAGCATCAAAACATTGGATGCGCTGCAGTTACATCTCTCCCAGGGAGAATGCACCAAATCCGACCTCATTACGTGAACGGAACGGGTTTACAAGGTTGGGTTGAAATATGAAAAGTAACTGCAGATCTTGCGGAAATTGCCATTCGTGATGGAATCTAACTTGGCAAAACTAGATTCTTCCCAGCTCAAATATGTTACTGGAACGTCGTGCTTTCTCGAATGGTGTTTCCCCGTTGGGTGAAAAGACTGAGAGGAAGAGTACCATTAGAGAGTGTCCTGTTCTGACTGGTCGAAGAACAGTTAGTCGGTGTGTCGGAAATATGAATGCTAATTTTCTCACAACCACCACCCTGCTTGCAGGGAAAAATGCACTCTTCCTATTACGCCACTCGAATACAGGCCCGACTGTGTGGCTGTGATAATGGCTTAAGGATACGAGAAGGTCGTTCATTTACCTTCCGTCCCTCGTTCGGCATACCGTGCTGCACCGCGCACGATCAGTCTCGATCATCAGCAGGAGATTCATTTTTCCGCCTGAAAACCCGTTGGACCTGACGTGTTATTCGTACGATCGCGATCTTCGTCATACGTTCGGGCCTGCGTAAGAATGTGCGATAAGCGAACGCGTTGCAGGATGAACGAGGCTGTGCAGCAGCAGTAGCAGCAGCCACAGACCATCGCTCATCCATCTCGTATCATCAGGCTCATGTTTAATGTATGGCCAAACATATGTTTATTCATATTGGATCAGAACAATCTCTATCGGGTGCGAGTTGATCCTCATCACGACGAAAGATAGAGAGAGAGCGCGAGTGCTGGCAGTGCTGAAGACGATCTAGAATCGCATCCCGTCTGCCGGGACCGCTAGAGCTGCGGTCTATTAAAATTATATGTGTTTATAAATATTTGCTTCCCCTTTTTTGCGGATGTTCTACCGTGAGCCTTGCATGGTTCGGGTTAGAGCAGCAGGTTAGACCTGATGCTGGAACCGATGGAGTTACGCGATCTGCACGCGGCACAAGGCTGCGTGGCCCGGTGAGTATGTTGTAGTGCTCCGGTACTTTTATTTCGACCGACGAGACCGTGATTGTTTCTCGTTTGCCGCAACTGTTGCTCATTTTGTTTGAGCTGCACTCAAATTCTTGAACCTTCCGCTGCACCAACTCCCATCCATTGCCCATTTGTGAGGCGAAGGTTGTTCAACGAAACATAGACTGAAAGCAAAACCTCACCAACCCTAGTGGCCCTAGCTGGCTTATCTCGTCGATGGATCTCTTATAAATAAATGATTTAAACGAAGCGAGAATTTCATTTTCCTTATCACTTAACAGAATCTGTGCAAAACTCTACGATCCGAAGGTACCGGATCCACAATTGCGCCACGCCGGCAGTGATGCTGTGTATCCTTTTGCTGTGCAGCAAATACCGCTCGGTTTTTTGCTTTCCACTCCCCAAAACAAGGGACACAGAAAGGGTGGTTTTGGGGGTAGTAACGAGTGGTAACGTGCTACAAATAAAAAAAAAAGATCTCTGTGTATACGTTCCTCATGGGATGATTTAGTGTGACGTAGAGGGAATGTTGGTCGTGCGGCATGTTATGAGGTTGTTTGCATAGAGCGTTTAAGTGGATGCAATCGTGTGCAGCCATTAATTAAAGCAATTTAACACCTTCCTACCATGCCCGGCTCGTATGCTCCCGGTGCTTTAGTTTAGCTGCTTCCACCATAACGAGAGAGAGTAACATAGACGGCATTCCGTTCGGGTGTGGTAAGGGTCAGTACACTGTTTTTTCTGCTTTTTTTTTAAGGAAGCCATTCCCCTCAGAAACATTCTTATTAGCTTGTTAAGATGGATATAGCAGTGGCAGGCATCATTATCGATTGGAACGTTGCCGTGCACATGTTGAAGCTCGAAATCGAACAAAATTGTGTCCGTAAAATATCTCCAGCACATCACCAAAGATTGTGTCCCGCAGGATATGAGAAATTATAGAAAAAGGCCCATCAAACACCTTTCGCCACTTTGCAACGAGCAATGATTATTTGCCTTTCTCATAGCACTTACACGCAAGTCATCGTATGTGCGTTTTCCACATTTGAAGATCGTTTGATCAGCCACACAAACAAACGCTACAGTTGGTGGAACGAAAAGATGGAAGACAGCTTTGCTGGTGGATTGTGGCGAGAACCCACCAGTTCTGGCATTTCTCGAACAGGAAATTATCGATCTCGTTGGCACTTAGCGCTTCATTGTCGAACGCCAAAGAATCGTTTGGATGGGATTGTCGAGGTTCTGCCACTGTCCAACAGCCTGCGGCATACGGACTTAACCGCTCGGGTGTGCCGGATGGCATCAAGGAAATACAATCATATGCTTCGTTTGCGGTTGAAGGAGGAGACAAAATAATCATGACAATTGTTTGTAATTTCTGTCCTCACGATGGTGTACAGCTGGAGACGAGCATGATGATGATGATGATGACATGCTGTGGACAGTTCCGAGAAGAGGTACGGCATAATTATCATGTTTCGTGCCTGTAAGGTGTTCGGCAGCAGATCGTAAGTGCAATCGTGTGTTATATTTCTTTTTAAAGCTTTGATGATTTTGTATCAACTGCTAGTGGATTTTTGTTTTGTTTGCTCTCTTTTTTCCTACACCGTCAGTTATCAACCCATAATTGCATTCAAATAAATCTCGACTGGGAAATCTGGTTTGAAAATGGGAACCCTTTTCTCTTTCTCACCCCACCCTCTAATATTGAAGGAATACCATAAATGGTTGCCGGTTTAACGTTTCGTTGCCTCGGGGTCCAATGTTACCAGTGATTAAAAACAGGAAATTACTCTATAGCGATTTCCGATTTGATGTGCCACACGGCGTTTGCTTGATTGAGCCCATAGCTATTACTTTTTTTTCCTGATCTTTCGTTCTTTACTTTACGACAACCGGTAGAGGAAACAGGAAACACCTTCGCCTCATCGTACTATTGTGTTTTTGTTTCTTTCTCCCTCATCTACATGTCATACGTACCTGCGGGTGAATGCTTTGAAGAAGGTTCGAATTTCCACACTCTCATGCATATGATCGTGCAACCTAATCGATTGATGGTTGACAACCGTCAAAACACAGCTTCAAGCAACTGTGTGTGCTGGTGGTGTCTTCTGTCATCTTTTACACAGCAGAGTTTTTCGGCAACCGGCAGTCGACGAAACAAAACAGGCATGAAAAAATGAGGACAAAAGTCGACAAACTTCTAAACCCATTCCCAGTACCCGGTGTGTCTGGAATGTTCCTCGGCATGTTTGCGGCCTCGATTCCTGCGGGATGAAGGCTTTGGCGACACATCAAGTATTCGATACTGGTACCGGACGATCATTTCACCACCGGCTTATCGATTGGATTACGAAACCCATTTCCAATTCCCGGATTATCCCGTTATTTTGCTATATTTTTCACCATATGCCGCACAGCACCAGTGCCATGTGTTGCCCTTGTCCGAAACGCAACACAAGACGACGAAAGACGTGACGCCAGTCACCATCGAGCGTTTGCGTTCGTCACCGCACTGCGGCCGTCGATTACGTAAACAGTGTGCGAGCGAGCGAGTGAACGGGCGGCCAACTGAGACGGCCAAGATGCTTGTGCGCCAGCGTAAGGTGTGTTGGTGTGCAGCCGCACGCGGTTTGTCTTTCGGCACGCACACGCGGAACCATTTTTTCGCCGCTTCGACGAATATACCGGTACGCCCGCAGTTTGGCGGATGCGTCTGTTTGAATGTTTAATTAAAGCTGCCAGCGAATGCCACGCACCACGAATGGGTGCGACGAAAGACTTCAATGCCGTGTGTGGAAGAGCACTGCAGGTCTGCTGGGTGGGTGTTAGTCAAAGTCACACATTGTTCGGTTAAAAGCCAATTTTCGACGGAGTGTGTTGATTTGCTTTTTGTTTTATACGTTTAGCAAGTGAGACGATCCCAACATCGTATAATTTATGCGATATGGTAATGGCCAACGATCTTGTGTGTTGAGCATGCTGACGAAAAATCTCATGCAGCGAGATAAAGTACGATTCTTTAAATGATAACACCAAACTCACAAAGTGATGCAACTGGCAAAGCGAGACAGAAACGCGTTGACTACAACTGGCGATGAATGCCTTGGTAATCAGCTCATCTGTTGCTTCAAATCGTCGATCGTCCAACGTAACCGGTCGTTCCGAGAATGATGAAGAATGTTTTAACTTAAACAAGCCCAACCTCATCGAGTTTGAGCTTTTGCTCCGGTACTGGAAAGCACCGTTTGACCGGTGGTATTTTTTTGGTTTTCGCCGTTTCCCGGGGAGATTATCTTTCCGGGGCGAAAAGGGGGAAAAACCCACAAACACACACCATTCACGTAAACATTTCTTTGGTTTCGCGATTGGGTTGTGTTTGGGTTTGTCCAGTGAGATCATTTGTACGACACAGCGATAATCACAATTGGTTGTTTTTTTTTGAGTATGTACCTTATTTTTTGCTGGCTTCTATTTCTAGTCGAACAGCATGGTGCAGATATGCGGTTGCTACACACTAAACATTCAAATCATGCCTCTAACAATTCGATCGTTCTACTTTAACGTTTAGTTAACGTTAGGTTCAATGTTTACCGTTCACTTTTATGTTCAAAAGGCTATTCATGTGTGTTCAACCGCCAAATCATGTCCAGCTATGGTTTTATCTCAAAAAAGCATCCCACGTACGGTTTGTTTTAAACCTGCCATACAGTAGTGAAGTTTTGTCTAACTTTAAAATAGGCATGATTTTAATAAAAATAATCCATCAAAGTACGATCTTTTCTCAGCCATTTTATTTTGATCATTACTATTGAGCTCAAGGTAGAGATGTGCATGCAATTAGGTAATATGCAAACTCACCACCAACTGTGGCATCGTCATCGTCACATGACTGTAATAGTACACAGGCGCACACCCACCCGCAACAGAACGTCAGCAGTAACAGCGAGTGAGAGGTTTTATTGGATGATAAAAAGCTCGTAGGTGTTGGCAGCGTTGGATGCGTACTCCATGAGAAATTAGTCGAGGTACATGATGCACGTACACACTCTCGCGTGTATCTCGTGCGCACACACTGAAGAAGTTCGAAAACGGGTCAAGCTCCATCCAACTAGTGCTAGGCCCTGGGTCGTCCCATTAAGCGTTTGTCAGCGTGCCCGTTTGGAAAGCACAGTCGACGGAACGCTGCGAGCTGCCTTCTAACTGTGCATATGACTAGAAAGAAGGTTCAGTTTAAATATCAAACGTTTTCTTGCGGGGAGCACCGATCGTCCGAATTCGCCTACCGAGTTCGAACAAGTAAAGCAAGCGCATTTGCTAGTAACAACCTTGGGCTACACCTACTTCGTGCTGAAGCTTGAATCAGTGGCTAAAGAACCGATTTACAACCGGTTTGCGGTCTGGGGTGTACGTTTTCATTAAACTAAATACTAATGCAGTCAAACGAAAGAGAGAAAGAGAAATAATATTGCTTTTTCTGAGAAATGTCCATTTAGCCAGGCTGTGTATTTTCTGTCTGTTGCAATTAATACAAAATAACGTCCGTTCAAAAGTATTCCAATTTAATATTCATACACTTCGTGGATTTGCAAAAGATCGTGAATACCTTTGACGAGTCTGTTACAAACTGTTAATCATGCTCGTGTGTATTTTAATATTATGTAAATAAATATTTCATTTCACATTTCGGGTCCATGCAATGGAACTGCGCACGAGATACAAACGACTTCAATGCTTCTCGCGCTCCAAGCAAAAAGTGCCAAAATTTAAGCGACGAACCCCGGATCCGGACTGCGTGCACAATGTGTTCGGGCGTGTTTGCAACAATTTGTTTCTGCAATTTCGTTTGTTTATTTCGTTTCATTGCTTCTTTTCTTTTGTCCACCCGCAGTAAGTGGAGTTAAAGTATGTTTTCGTTTGTCGGTTTACGCTCGATGTCAAATCTCACGAACCGCATGCTGCACGATCGCACCCCAAAGGATCGGGTGTGGACATTGCTACAGCGGGTGTGGAATTGGAAAGAAATTCAACACGCTGTCACGATTTTTCCGTTCGCACCGGGGTTGTATTTAGTGCCCACAAAACATGGCCGTCCCGTCACCGTTGGGTCGAGGAATTAATCAGGTTTTTTTTTTATTTGCTTCATTTTGCTCACCCCAAAACGAGCCCCTTACCATTTCACAATTCCGAGAGTGATCCCGTGCCTCGGGAAAAACGGTCCCTTATTCGGTCCTCGTATTACTCAATATATCGTTCCAGCGGGTGAGATACTGCACGAGATACTTTAACCCGTGCAATTGTACTTTTACTTTGAGACTCAGTTTCGGTTCACCACGATTTTGCCTTCAAAAAACCGGTGCAATGTCCGGGCCACACCCAGGCAAAAGTTTCACTTTTATTATGCACCCAACGCTGCGGCCAGCTTCCTGTTGCTCTGGCCGTATTTAAACGTATGCTCCAGTCTGTGATGAAGTCAAACCACATGCACGAAATCGTAGCATTGCAACGATCGCGTGCATATAGCACTGATAGAAGCAAATATCCTTGTGGTAAGCCTACAGATCCCGATCAATGTAAAGCTTATTGCTGAGGGATTTTCATTCCCTCAAAACTGTTTGCTGGCTTGATTGCAAGTTTAATTTTGCCACGCGTTTACAAGTTTATTTGTGAAGACATTTGTGGACGACTTAGGGATAAGCCTGAACTACGAGACTCATTTAGTTCTTGAAGCACACGATACACATGTTGATGCTATACCACCCAAGTAACAAATGAGGTGAGCTCATCATTTCCACAAGACCTACAGGAATAGCGTGCAGTCCCGTTGATTTCATTTTTCTTTTATAATAAAAATTACTAGTTTTATATTTTTTGAAGTGCGTAATTCAAGAACTTTTTATCATACTGAAGCTTTTCATTTACTTTTAAACCAAATTTATAAGAAATGTTCAAATTACATTGGAAATCAGTAGAAAAAACGGTAGATTTCTTAATAAACCTTAGTTCATGAAATATTGCACTGCACGTATACTCTTTGTTTCTCGCAGTCCGCATGGGAAACAATGGCTTAAGATGCGAGATTAAAATTGCTTATATGATGAGATAGTTTTTGTTCGATGTACGAGCGGAATCTTCCACTTCGATGATCTTTGGCATTAGCAGAGCTACTGTGTGGTAAGCAGATCTTAAAGCTTCCTCTTTAAAATACTTACCCAATATTGATGAACGATTCCTAAGCGTATGCGTCTGAAAATGAGAGGAAAAAAAGAAGAGATTTTAAATCGATTTTAATAAGATGCAAGAAAAACTGTAATAATATCATCAGTGCATCGATTGCATAATGTGGAAAAGTTGAGAAAAAGACAGTACAGATGACATCACATCTCAGCGAACGATCGGTGTTGGGGAAGGATGGCAATGCCACTAACAGCATACGGTGATGGAGGAAATCGACACTAATATGGTAATGAACTAAGCACGATACACGGGCGGCACTGGTAACGAGATTCGGGAAGCAGTAGCATCAGACAGAGAACTCCGTAACCCTAGCTACCTGATAATTAATATGCACTTATTGTCATCGGCTTCACCAACTCCACTCGCGGGCACGTACGATCGACCCCATCTCCAACAATAAAAGTGTTGTGTGTTTGTGTGTGTGTGTGTATGTCCGCAAGTGGTGCATCCGGTGCGCTGCACTGCACAGTTAGAAATTCTCAAAGAGGCCAAACACGTCGTTTCTATCCTGTCGATCGTTTGTTGACAATCATCACCCTTACTAGCCGGTAGCATTCATGCAAACGCCCGTACCATCATCACGTGAAGCATTCAGTGTAAATCTTTTCTCGACTTTGAACGTGTCAGCGGCTGGAATAGCTACCAGCTACCATGGTCAAAGGCGATGCATTTATATTCTGACATTTTTTTTCGAGCCTTGAGAGACTTGGGTCTGTTGGGCTTTGCTGTGAAAAGCGGACGAAATTTATTCATATCGCATCATCGGTCGCTGATGTGAATACGCAAATACACACTCACCCAAGTACCAGAATTTTTCGGTTCTTTAGTTTGCTGTCCAGCCAAAGAGGCAAACACTTTTGTGAAGGATATTTTTAGAGCTCTTCACAAGGCAATCGAGTAATTCAGAATCGGGGTGATTCATTCATGCCAAGCGCCAAGCCAACGCACACAATAGATTTCGACCTGCACTTCACAAATGCGTTGGAGTATTTACAAATTTGGTGTACACATTACCGATCCCTGACCGGTTGAAATATACATTTAGTTTTATTCTTTTATTCCATTTTAGAGTGTACAAGACTCTATACGGCCTCCCCACTAGTGCGAAGGGCGCGAATAATTATTACCAACGTTTCGTGATGTCTTAACATAACGGCATAACGGCACAACCGCGATCGGAGTCGTGAACGCTGCTCGTGAAGGTGCTTAAACACAGTACACAGCTCCAAAGCTTTAGACGGCAGTCTCGTCATTAAGCCGATAGTGGGCAGCCGCGAAAGA
>KI422662.1:25598-56594 GCA_000473375.1 Anopheles culicifacies | reverse complement strand
AGTTCTCGGTTATCTAAGGTTGAGCTCCTATCGGTACCATGAATGATACTCGAGATTTTCCCATTGCTGTTTTTTTGCGTATTCGTGTGTTTCCCATGACTCATGGCAATGCCAGTGACCATGGCACTTTGCGGTACAAAACACACGCACTTAAGAAAAGTTGTGGTCTACAATTTGGCTTGCATGACACTCAAATGCGTGCCGGTGCTCTATCCTCATTCGATCCTGAATCAATACGTTTGGGGAGGTTTGTATTGTTGCCGCTTGCTATCTATACCACCAACAAAATTCGGGCTGCTGCAAAAGTACGGGATGCCGAAGATCGGTCGTGGTTTTTGTTTATTTTCTTTATCGGCAGTTTACGAATACGTTCAATTCTGTAGTGTTGCCATCCAGTATCTTCGTGATGATCCTTCAGGTGGGCGTTTTGATGGTTCAAAGCATGAACGGTGCTAAAGGAATATGGTTTTTGGAGCTGGAAAAGGGTATCCTGTTTCAGAGAAAGGTATACTATCAAAGGATCAAACAGTACGTATCTTAGTAGTGAAGGGCTAGACGGATTTTTGTTGCGATTTTCTACTTTTGACGTGGGATAATTGTTTAATTCCACACGTGTATAGGAGGTCGGTACCAATGCAATTAATCCTTTTGCATTATCAGCTACCCACCAGTAAAGGATTATGTAAATGTTAATCAATGATGACACAGTTTTTAAAACTCTTCAGTGTGAGTGGGAAGCATTGGTTGAAACATTAAGTGTTGGCCATTCGTCACGAATTAAAATAAATTATTTCATTCATGACCGTGGAACGGCTCGGTGGCTGAGGAGATAGCGACGCCGGTCTTAAAACGAGCAAGACCGAGGTTCGAATCCCATTCGGGCTGTTCCCCCGTACCCAGGGCTGGCTATCCTGTTGCGGGTCAAGTCCCGAAAGCCAGAAATGGCAGCCCAAAACCTCTCGAGCTTGTGGAACCACAGTAGAAGAAGATATTTCGTGACCGTACTTCATTCAATCAGGAATGGATAATTTGCCAGGTATTGTCTTCGTTTTTGTTGTGAATAATACAAATCGTTACAATGACACATAAAAAAGGACTAACAACTTAAATTCCACTTAAAGATCCAAGCCGTGTTTTACCCTTGGAAACAAATTAATTGTTGAAGTTAATCGATGGCTTTTTGATGTTGTGTGTCATGGAAATAATGCTAGAAACTTGTGTACCCAGCTTATATGAACAAGTCTCCTTTAAGCTCCATCACTACCCGTCTGCCATTAAAAATCTGTTCGTTACATAACCGAATCGAACCCATTCGAACCTACGTAGGATTAAAAGCAAATAAATTTAACGTCACCGTATTGAAACGACCGCACCAAAGTGACGCGTTATAGTAGGTGTAGGTTTTTCTTACCATGCTGTTGCCGTTCGTTCTTATGGTTGTTTGCTTTTTGCCATACGTTCGAGACAGTTCGTGATGGTTCTTGGTGCTTTGGGACGATTTGTTCGCATATTTGCAATTCTTAGCCTAAGCCTTTCTTTCGGCGTGTGTATACGTGGGACGGCAAGATTGAAGAGCCTGCTCGACGCCTAATCTTCTTAGCGACTCCAGCGAGTGCGCTCTTGTCTATCAAACACGTGCTGTAAAATGTACGTTAGACAACGTGTTGAGATGGTTGATGGTTTACATTTTCCAAACGTGCAGAAGCTTGAATGTCTTTGTTGGGGGTTTTTTGAATGACCAATCCCGACATTGAACCGTTTCTTAAAGGTAATCATTTGGAAAAAAGAAAATAGACAAAAGAGACTGTTGCATCGCTGGATATTGTGAGAAGACCATCGTACAAGTGAGTGAAATGTAATTGAAGATGAGTTTTTTTTAAAGCGCTTTCAGCCTTTAAAAATCGATTCCGCTCAACGTGCATCCTTTGAAATGAGTCCTATTATGTTTTGTGGCTTTGTTCCGCGTAACATTTGGCCTACCTGGCCATTGTGTCATTTATAACAATCAAATGCGCTCCATGTTTCCCATCAATCCGTTCTTTGATCCTCTCGGCGGGGTACGATTGAGCACTGTCCCTTTTTTTTGCTATTACTTCCGAAGATCGACATTTGTTTTGACGTTTGTTTCATTGGAATTAATATTCCTCTTGTTTGTCGTTCATTGTGTGTCCATTGTTTTGTTGGTTTATATTTTACCGCACCCAATCGCTTCATGGCGAAAAGTGCACGAATAAAGTGAAAACATCCAAACAAGCAAATGATAAGGTTTGTCGCTGTTGATGCTGGTGTGGTAGTGATGACAACATAACGCGGCAGGAAATACTATCCTATTCAAGGGACAAACCCATTTGCTAGGAAAAGCATCACACCACATCGTGAAAACGGCCATGACGAAGACGAATCCAAAATTCGAACGCCTTTAACCTCAGTTTCGAGCGTCTTTCCCATTCGGGTGCTATTTATTTTCCAATTTAGCTCTGCTTGAGCTTGTAGTGAAACCGTGTTTACTTTCCCATCAGAGTTGTGATGTTTTGGTTGCCACGGCATTGGCCAGGAAAACTGGCATTGAGTGGAAGCAGAGTTGAAGGAGAAACCTCCAAATGTGTGCCGATCAAACGGTGGGCAATCTGCTATTGGGCCGCTGGTCATTCCGGTCGAGGATGGTTTGGATGGTGGGGTGCTCTGATCACTTAAAGCATCATTGCTTCTCCACAACTTCAAGGTAGGGCAGCCATATCACTGCTGCGTTGGAACGATTCGCATTGGTTTCGCGTACGCTGCTACCCGCACAGTTCACCCTTCAGTTCGTTTCTCCGTTAACACCGAACATCATCGTTATGGTGAAGGAGAGATATTTGGATTAGGCATCTTCGAAGATGCTGGGACATTAAACTGACAGACCTCAGCCCAGCCCATACGCACAGCTGTTGCCAGTGGCATGTGTTATCTCTTTGCTGTTCCGAAAATACCAAAAAGATGATTCTTCCCTACCATTCCACCCTTTTCGGTTGGAATACATTGAAATCAAACGTGCAATTTCAATATTGGATCTGGGAAAATGTGGTGCGTGGACATGTTGATTCGAATAGAAAACCGATTCGTAAGCGCACGGCAAGCACGGAATGGGGTCTTGTTTGCGTAGGGAACATATTCAAATTTTCAATTTTATGATGTGCTCAATACGTGATTTTGATATGTTACGCATCTGGGAGGAATTTTGCGTTTATCAGATGAGCTCTAGATTTTCCAATCGTTTTTAAATGAAATGGATTGTATGTTTTCATTTGTAGGTTGAAAGAGCATACAAATAGATAAAGGAGAGTCGCACATAAATGCTCCAATTACTTCTAACATTGGTAACATTATCCTAATAAGTACACAAAATCGTATGTACTCGTTGAACTTTTCACGATACAAATTCGCCAGAACCGTAAATCTTCGATACATGGTTTAAGGTGAATCATATATTTTATTAAAATCCCAGTCATGAAATGGGCAGGAAAGTACATCACGTAAGTACGCGGCATTGACAGCACTGCTGGATGGCTCTGAGCGATGTATCACCCTTCCGCAGGCTTGGCAAAGACTGTGCTGCACTTCCGTTAGCTCGTGAAGGAAGTTCAATTTCATCGGCTCAGGTTGCGTGGTATTCCTTGTGGTGCGATAAATCCTTCCCCGGCACAGCACCGGCTTGTTGTGCTCTCGTTCATCGACCGAGACACACCCTAATGCACGTTGAGAGACGGCACTGATTTGAAACTGTAATCATCTTATCAATGATTAATTTCCTTGAAGTAGTAGCATCTACACCGTACGTAGCGAGATGGAAAAATAAAAGGAAAACGAAAATACGCCCCGCGTATGTTATACACCAGTGGATCTGAGTGAAGGGTATTGGAATAGCAAGAGTGAGACAGGTTTTGCGATATCTTTGAAAGATGTTTGCGTGCTAATTCCCGTTGCTTTCGGGCGGGGTTTTCATCACTCTCCGGCAAAGATGTCTCCTAGCGGGAGGAAAATCTCGGCATTAGCCTACCGCTGAGAACCGATTGCCTTAAAGCAGCGTGAGCCTAAACCTTCCACTTGAGGCACGCTGCGATCGGAATAACTTTACGTTCGACATTCATCACTCACACTCCGAGTAAAGAAACAAACGCAAAATAGTCGGAAAAAAGAACCCTAGAAAGAAAGATCCTTAAACCCGAAATCGGCGTGTTTTGCAACTCGTTTTATCCATGCGGGTATGTGTTCCGGAAATGTTTTCGCGCGGCCCCAAAACCGTTCCGTGGAATTTCACTCATTCGACAGCCAGACGACACACAGAACTTGTGCACGCACGTGATCCTGGCGGATGTCTTCATGAATAAACATAAAGCCACCCACCAGATTCGAGGGAGGGTGTTGGTGAAATGAGCCACGGTACAAACACATCTTACTTGCGGAATCCAATAATTCATACCGTGAGCCAAAATCTGGAATTGAACGACGAACGAAGTGTGTGTACGAAGCTAGTTAATCAGACAATAAAGAAGGCGCTACTGCGTTGCAACATCGGTCGGGGTTTTCTCATTTCTGTACGCCAAATAAGCAACAAAATTGATCTAAATCAAGATGATGGATTTGTAAAGGTGTTATGAAGAATAAGTTTGTTTACGTGTTCTGCATCTGTCTATTTGATTAAATACTGACAAAGTGCTCAACCACAAATAGGTTTTTTCAATCAAACTGACAGAATTTTGAGACGAGAAGATTTCTATGATTTAAGAAGCATTAATTATCATATGTTGGGTTAATAGCTAGAATGTACATTGAAGTCATGAGGTAGAATTCCAAATCCTGATCTTGGGATCAAGGCACTGTAAATATCCTCCACTTCGAGTTAGATGAATTCGCTCAATTGATTGCAATATATCAAATTATCCAGTTTTTCGATTGGCTTAAATAAATTTATGAGACGTTTCTTACGGGAGTGTTTTTGTAAATAATAATAAAACATTTCGATCAACTCCAGTGGTTATTGTTGCAACAGGAAAAAAAAATAACTAAAATCCTTATTCATTACAGTTACCTACGTATTACTCACGCTTAAGACTTCTTTTCAAGTAACTTACCCGACAACATCAAAATTAGATTGTCTTGTGACGTTGATGCACTGATCCGACATAATGCAAAGCTTCAATGCATTTCAAGATTGCTGCAATATGAAGAAGGTTTATCTTTCATGACATTCATGTTTCTTCGCACAAAAATAACACACGATCAAAAAGGATTTAAGAAACACTGACCTCAAACAAAAACCCGTACTTCTGCCTGTACGATTGCTAGTCTGCACTTCTGCATGTGAGCTGTCACTGGTTTTTCTGCTTTCTTCTCCATCCATTGAATCGTACTGTGGATCCGTTTGCTATCGGCCAAGTACACCGAAAGAACGCAGCAGTGGTATCGTGTCCCGTACTTGTCGCCACAAAACTAACCTGGATTGTATGCGCGAAACGGTTCGGAGTGCACCATTCGGATGCATTCAACATATGATACGAACATGTGAGGCACCAGTTTTGTTCATTCTTGTCACTCTACAGGAAATAAGTCCTGGCAGCATCAGCAGCAGCAGCAGTATGAAATATGATAAGCTGATTTTGACAAAAATACTCACTGAATCATAGATGAGGAATGAATGAGATGCTTTGCTAGCACTGCTTGTCGAGGGGAGTGCTTTGCCGTTTGTTTGATGGTGAAGTGGTTTTTTGTTTGTGAAGGATTTAGAGATGAAATTCCGAGTGTCTAGTCTTGGGACGTTTTGGTTTTGTACTGTACAAACGAACTTATGTATCATTCAAGTGCTTCAATAACAATCATGTTTATTCCATTGCTTTCGGGATTTGTTTAATTGTAATAAAACAGGAAGTTGTTACTTTTCAAGCAAAATTAACCACCTTCCCTTTCGGCCCATCTTTGCAATTATTATGCAATAAATGTTTCGCAAGTTCGGTTAGGTTTTGATAAGTATGTGCACTAACTGCTTAGATAAAATGTGTATGACCAAGTTTGGTCGTTCCATACGTGTTTCTCCGTAATCAACAATTAACCATCAAGTTTATGAGCAAGTGTCAAATTTTAATTCGCTTTCAGAAACTTGTTATCGTATGGATCGTCTTTAAGGGGCATGATCCTTCGTATGAAGGGAAGCTATGTTCCAAAAGAATGCCTCCTCACCATTCGTGTCCACCGTCCTCACCATTCGTGTCACTGTTGGCGTTTCGCAAGAGACCGTGTGAACTGGAATCCACCAGCAGTTATGACCTTAGTTAGGATATCATTGTGTTTATTTGTTCAGCGCCCGGAGAGGGTGGAAAGAATTCGCACGCCAGCAACCATGGAGCTTCAGCACACATTCACCACGAGTGAATGGAGAGCTAGGCTTGATAAAAATCAACCGAGCGACAATGCTGTGGCCAGCTGACTCCGTTGGCTAGCTGACAACTTCCCGAAAACCCACAGCAGGAAGAGATGATCCCCAAAGTGTTCTGGTGTGTCACAGGGCCCCGTCATCCCGCGCCGTACAATGGGGTGAAAAAACTTTGTTAATTTCAAGTCTAATAAAGCCATATCGTGTGCGCGGCGTGACAGGGAAAAACTTTCCCGTAAAAGTATGGTAAAGTTTCCGGTGCGGTATGCGACGTGCAGCATCAAGTATGCCTGCCGACGAATGTCGCGCAGTGCTTCCGGTCCGATCTGTGGGCTACAGCGGGATGCTAAGCGTCTTGGCCAGGACCATAGCCTCAGGCTTGTGGATGTTTTTGGGTGTGCCGGGTTTGGAATAATACCATGGTGAGAATAATTAATACTTCCATCAGAGGTTTTTTTTTGCACATTTTTCGCGGCCTGTTTTGTGGATGGCTCGATGGTGGGATGGTTTTTGCTCTAAAGTTTTTTTTTTGCGTGCACGTTTTCGGACGATTGCAAGACTTCTAGGACGAAGCAAATATTATTTGAGCTATATTTGGGTTTGAGTTTGTCGCCATCAAACAACCGCATAAAATTAGGCTCTGTTTATTCTCCAAAACAGTGCGAGTGTGTATGACGCTTTGTTATCGCCTTTATTTGTCCTGCTGCAAATCCCAGCTGGCGACAATCTGGCCCTGCGCATCTGACTAGGCGAACCGGGCATTTATAATTATATCGCGAGAGTTATGATGAAAATAAAAATTAAATTTCAATTATACTAATTATGAGCCCCTGGAGGCTGGCAGTGCGGTACATTGGGAATGCAACCAAGCGCCTCGGTAGCATTAGCATAGTCATTAAACGGAATCCGGGGCGCCGTGATTGGGTACTACGGTGTAATGGGCTGGCTGAGAAGAAGTTTACAGATTTTTGCTCAGATGTGACACATGTAGCAACTCTTCGTGTTCGGTGAAGTTTGATCCTTTTTTTACCTCCCACGCTACCTGCGTGTTGTTGTATGTTGGTGAATATTTTTTACTTTCGAGTTTGGTCAAAAATGTCATTACAGCACTTGAAAGTAAAATAACACGCCGGAGGTTCCTAATGGCGACAGATGCTACAATTACCATAACGTTGAACCGAATGGAAAGGAAAATGGAAATTGTCGTGCAATATCGAGGTGGCCAGCAAACGCAACTACTTGAAAAATGCTTCGAGCGGCGAAACGGTGGTCGCGCGGCTGGCATGGATGGCGTTGCGCATTGTTTATTCAGCACATGTTTTATGACAGGCTTAAAATAAATCATAAAAAATTCATGACCGAAATGAGTGGGAAAATTCCGCCTCATGGAAAGGGGTGTAAAGAGCCAGCTCAAATAAGAACTCAATTGCTGAAGCATGCTGGCATGCTGTAGTCAATCCGGCAAAGCGCAGGGTATGTGAAGTCAAACGCATCACGCTCGCGGCGCTACTCTATTGCGTGAAACGAGTGTGTTCGGTGCAGCAAGGGAGTAAAATTCCTTCGGTGAAGGAAGCAAAAAATGAATAAAATAAAACAACGCTTCAGAATGAACATTTAAGCTCCTCCCTTCCGAACCATTTCCATTCGGTAGCGCACACGAACTTGAATACGCAGCAACTCTTCACAGGCGGAACGTGGTTTTTAATGGTCAAATGCGATAGGTACTCGTCAAAATTATGTTGAGCGAGAGGCAAAAGTATTGAAAATAATTGAAACGAAGGGAAAAAAACTCAAACACACAGGAATGGAACGAACAGGGTAGAACGATTTTATAGTAGCGTTTGGGCAAATATTTATGCGTGCGTTTTTAACCGATTATCTCATTTCCGTTTTCTTCTTCCATCCCTCATCCCTTCCAGAGACCGTGCGGACGTGAGTGATCGAATTTTGAAAGATTAATCACACGCATCCCATTTATGATTCTTTGTGCGTGTGTGTATGCATTTGTCGGTTATGCTTTACGGTTGTTTACTTTGGCTAATGACGTTTGAATTCGTTCCGATAATCAGATGAACTATTATGACAGCAAACTTTAAATTCGAATTGGTCACTTTTTTCCTCCCATGTGCATTCCATTTCCTATCCATCGTGCAGGAACCATTTTGCAATGGCTCGTTAAACAATAGTCGATTGGTCGTAAAAATGGCTGCCTAGTAGAGGCAGGCGGAAATGCGTTTTCGATCGATTGCATTCGAAATAATAGCATCCGTTTTGGTTTTGACACTCCGCCTCGGACGATTATTATGTAGCATGTCGTTTGGCTACCGCGCCCAGCACACCGTGCAGGAAAAATTTCAAGCGCACGTATGTCCTTACCGTCGAATGGCTGGTAAACGTGGTTCTGTTCCGCTTTCTACCCTGTCGATGTAAGTCAGCAACGACTGCAAGCAAACGATAAGAGTGAGTTGTGCGAAGAGATCTTCGAACGAATTTGCAGTCGCTTCGATTATGTACGCCTCACTTATTGGCGATTCGGGCCAGAAAGATGCACTCGAGGGTAACGACGGCAGTGGACAGGCCAGAGTGCCGCTTTTGCGCATCGATTTGACACTTGTGACAGTCGTGTTAGAAAACTCGAACGAGAATCGTTCGTACCCATAGCTGTTCTATCCGTATGTCCTGCTCTTGATCTGCACTGTATAAAGGGAAAGATACCACCATATGAGGTGAAACTGTTTGAAAAGCGGAAGGCATGATAGAAGGGAAATAAATTGAACTTTATGGCTGGTCGGTCGCTTAACCCTTGTCGAGGCTACGGTGTGGCACAGTGGGCAGTGCCGAGAGTCCTTGAAAAAATCCCGCCCATCATGAAAAATGCAGCGTCAGTGGAAAAACTGCAACCCAGTTAGTGGTGCCTGGTTTGGTCGTTTGTGGGAAAATAGTGGCCGTTTACTCCTCTTATCTGGCATCGCTTCTTCGATCAGCGGGTCGAACTTAGACGGTAGTGATCAAAAACAAACCCATTTTATTCCCCTTTTTGTTCGTTTGATATTCGCTAACGGAAGATATGAGTTTTTCCGCTTATCGATTAAGGCTGGTTCTTTCGAAAGACAGATGAAGTGATGGTTTTTACATCAGCGCTATTTGCCTATATTTTTCTTGCATTGGAGGAAGATATTTTTACTGAAATAGAAGGATTGACTTTCAAATGTCATATTGATTTTTAATAAAAAAGATGAATAATGCAAATTTTGTCATTGTCTTAACGAATATTTGACTTTTAAGAGATGATTGGCAAAAGATGTGCTTAGTTTGTTTTTATTTCTTTATTGAGAAGAAATATCTTTATGACAAACACTATTTTACAATGCTGATGCTTGGTGGACATGGCCAACATTCACTGGTAATGTTTTTTTTTGCTCCAAAGTACAAAACTGTAATCATTTTATTTCCACCATAAAGTTTTACTGCGTTCTTATTCGCTAAAGCTAGGTGCTGGGTTGTTCAAAATGTATTTACTGTCAGAATCGTTACAATTATTTTTGCAAAAACACCCAAGATAACTGTAAGCACATGGGATTTAGTTGACTACAATTATATTTGTATTATCATTTTAATATAATTTATCATTTTAACATGAAGGTGAATTCCAGCCGAATGCAAAAACACTGCTTTATTGACTGGAACTAAGCTTTTTTCCACATTTAATTTCGAAAGTAAATGAGTTTGAACCTTGAAGTTCTTTAGAATGTAATGCCATTGCTATTTGCTCTTTGTTAAAGCCTCGTTGCTAGAGTTTCCAGTTCGAAAAAAAAACTCTTTCCCGTCCGATTTTCGGAGAAAAACAAACTAGATAGTTCCATGGAAGCAGCCCTACAGGCAAATTGAGCCAAAAATTAAATTATACACAAAAAAGGGACGCTTTCCTAACGACATGAAGTGTGCTTGGAGAAAAGTGGCAATCAAAGAAAGGTCAGGAAAAAAACCACACACAAAAAAAAACGACAAAAGTCGATAACAATGAATGCTCCGTGCGCTTATCTTTAATTTGTACGAGCTTCTTCGGTTCAGTGAATATTGTGTGCGCGAGGCTGGAAACAGTGGGAAATCGATCCGTAGGGTGGTGGAGATTTTCCGTGCTAGGAGAGAAAAAACTCTTACCCATCGGCAGCGTGTACGGGTGTAGCTGCGTTGGTGTCGTTTCTTTAACCTCAATGTGCGCTTTTTTATTTTGCCTGTGTACAGATATTCTAACAGCAACTCACAACACCGAACAAGCAAGAAACATTGTTAGAAAAGTGGTGATAACGAAGAAGTAACAACACGTGCAACACGACGAGATTGGCTTCGAAAAGCAAAACGGAAGTGTCATTGTGGAGTGTGAGATCGAACATTGAGGGGCGTAGCCAGCGACAGTGGAAAGTGGTTGCAGCAGCAGTGGTGTGCTACAGCGTGCGTGCGTTTATGTTGGAGTACGCGTATCCGTGAGTTTGTTAAATTTATGAACAACTTGCTCAGAATTGCTCAATGAGTTGTGCTACGCCCGATAATGGTGTCGCGCGTATCGATTAGGTGGCACCGGTGATGGTGTACATCCAGATAGAAGATCGGCTCAGAACGGTACACATCCAGAACCGGACGCAACCTTTGCAAGTAACGCCTACTAACATCGTATAACGTTAATTCTTGGTCGTATTTGAGAACGACAGAATAGTTGTAGTAAAGTCAACCAAATCATTACACTCCAAACCAGTCGGTGAATGTATATGGTGATACAGGAACGGTTCCATACACTAGCAGCAGGACAGAAGCGAATTCGACACCTGTACCAGCAGCAGCAGCAGCAACACTAGCAGCAAGCGCAACAATAAACAGCAACGGCGTGCTAACGCGAGTGTTCCCAGCGCTGCACTGCAAGATTCAAAATATACTCGAGACAATCATCGCCACCGCCAACGCTGAGGTTGCAATGTTCTGGTAGCCAAGAAAATTTCGCCGTGGATCCGTATTGCGGCGGTGGAATCAACAGTGGTGGCCAATGGCCGATACCGAACTGCGGCGGACCGATGTGTCATCATGGCCCCGGACCGGGACTACCGCCGGGAGCGGGTGCGGGCTCGGCAGTGGGACCGGGCGTGGTGGGACCGGGTGCGGCGGGACCGGGCCCCGGACCTGGCATGGGCACGCTAGTGCACGGTCCCTCGCAGCTGTCCCTGCACGGTCCACCACTGCCACCGCCACCGCTCTGTAATCCATGCAGCAATACGAACAGTTTTAACTCAGTGCCATTACCGGGACCGTCACGCTGGGGTCCCCGTACATCCTGCCCTGTACATAGCCCTTTCAGAATACGAGTGCCAAACGGTTCAATCTGCTCCGGACATCAGGTAAATGTTTGGGGAATTATTCTACCGGAAAGCCAACCTCCGTTGGTTAGACATATACATTAGGAGCGTTTTCCAACAATATTGCTATACAAAAGGGTTTAGATTTGGGTTAACGAAAGGCGAATTACGAACGGTTGTTTGTTCCGGCGGAAGTAATCGAGGAACCGATTGAAGTTGATGGTTGTAGGCAGACGTTTTGGTGGAGCATCTATTGAGCACTTTAACGATTCAGTTGCGATCGTGATGGCTCAATTGCTGCCCCGGACGTAAATCGCTGATCACAGGCTTAGGACATTGGTTAACAGATGCTAGCTCTAATTACGCAAAATGAATTTCAATGAATTTCTCCGAACCTACGCACGCAGGTACATGCAGGCGGCATGGAGGCATCTGCCAGGAATCTGCTGGAATTTGGTTCTTCTAGGAATGATCCGATTGGAACAAACCGAAACTATTTCCAGTCGCATTAAAGGGCGGAAGAATTGGCGCAAGAATTTACAATGCAAATAGAACAAATTCTTTGCCAAGCGGGGGCTTAATTCATTCATCAGAATTAGTAATTTGAAATGGACGCTTTGCGTAACGTCTTGTTCTGTGAATTGCCTTTCATGGAATAAAAGTTTGTATGCATTGTGGAATGAAAACAGTAGTTCAAGGGTTCATGTTCTTACCATTAGCGCTCATCCGATGTTGATTCAATCAAGCATTCCATTTCTTCCCGCAGGAGAGAGCCAATCGGAAAGTGACCAATGCTTGAATTAGAACTTTGCACGATACCCAGTGCTCAAAAAAGCCCTTGGACGGAGTGAATTAAAATTCATTAGCTTCACCGCCATTTCCGGTAAGAGGGGAGAAAGCGCACAGTGTAGAGTTGAGAAGGACCAATGTAAGCATAGTTGTTGACCGACAGAAACTTTGCACTCTCGGATGAGTCCTTTTTCCAATGTTAAATGTACGACTTCGGGAGACTTTTCCCCCACTAAACCCTGATTTTATGCGATCAGAATCTTAAGTGAGTGAACTTTTACCCATTCTGAGATAAGCTACTGGTCAACAAGGAAGAGTTGAATGAGTCTTTGATGAGTTCAGATGAACAATTCTGCTTGTCGTGAGTGCGTGTGGTTTTTCGTATGTTTCGTGATACCGTAGCTGAACACTTGAGTTTGTGGGTAAATTATAGTGCACGATAACTCCTTAAAAACCATTACTCACAAAGTGTGTGCGTTGGGCTTTGATGTTCATTGCTCTGGAACAGGAAGGTGTAATTAATCATCACAAATCCTTACAATCAATCGACTCGACTATTTGACAGTGGAGACATGATGGTTAAAAGTATCATTACAGCATTGGATAGCGTTGGATATCCACAGTGTACCCACTAGCCGTTGCTTATACAGTTACATCTCATGGCCACAGAGAACATTGTTTGTACATTATGTTGTGTATGTTTCTCTGCTCTTAAATTATGTCCCAACTCTACCGAATACCGCTGCTTGACGTGGCCAAGAACGGTCAAACAAGGGCAGCTTAAAGTTAATTGAATTCAATTATTTATTTCTTCGATTCTTGTAACCATGTGCAAAATCTAATGTCATGATAACATATGGTAAATTTGAACCTACTTAAACCATTTCTTGGAATGTTTCCTAATGAGTTGCTATTTACAAGTGACTTATTTAAATTGTTTTTTTTTTTCTGTTATGTAAAATGGATACAACTTGAAAATCACACAAAACTTCAAAACGGGATTGATGTTCAGCTTTTTTGAATGAAAGAATGAATATAAACATGTTTGCTCTTATGCGAACCAAATTCCTTGGGTGGGTGAGCAAATTCTGTCCCAAACCTGTAAAGAGGCAAATATCGAACCACAAACGTCAACATTATTGTAGGGGTTTCGTGGAAGGTTTTCCAACCGTTGCATAAATCATGCTGCTTGGGCATTGAATTATTGAATGCTGTCGCTTGTGCTTCATTCAAACTTTACCGCTCGTACCGGTCAACCGGTTGTCAGACGTCAGCGTCCTCTCCCTGTCCTCTGTACGGGTCGGGCCCGCATGCTATCGCAAAGCAAGCGATGCCTTATTCCTGTCCGCACTGTACTCGAGAGGTACTCGAACAGGATTTGAAACTCTTCTTCGTTGCCGCCATCCAGTATAGTAGCAGATGCTTCATTCTCAGTATCACGTTCAACCCTCGTTCAACATCCTACGTATTGCTTTTTTCCTGCCCCCAACTTTCAACCAGCAAAACGGAAGGTGAGAAATTAGTGCAGATTTCGGAGCGACGTTTCTGTGTGAGGTTCGGGAAAAGTGGAACGTACCATTCCAATCCTAAGGTGTCGTCCAACGAATTTGTAAAGCCAGTGTCATTTATCCTGGCAAATCAAGGATTTGCCCTCGGTTGCTCTAATTGAGTGAGCTGTTAAACGAACGATTTAATGAATGGACGGTTTTGGGGTGGTAATGGTTATGTAGTGGGTGTGGTTGGCGATCATTAATTATTTCAGCTGATCCGAAGCTTCGCAACCCTCTTGGTTAGCAGAGCTGAACAATTGGCGTGCACGAGAAATAGCTTTGCAGAAATTCAGCGGCAAAAAGACTGGTTAAATTGTTATTTTAATTGATATTCGACTTAAAGCGGTTTCAATTCTAACCATAAGCAAATCAATGCCTAATTTCATCGTTTAGTGAAGCGGAAAAGTAGGGAACATAACCAGTTTAAAAGCACTTGAACGGAAAAATTGTGATGTGCAAACACACGCCAAGCGTTCATTATCTAGAAATGATGATAGATCTCCGGTGTAATTAAATGTGTTGGAAGAAAATTTTAATGCAAATTGCATAATTTTCATCCACAGATCCTTGATTTGTGCTTTCAACCGTGAATGCATTTGAGTATCATTATCTCATTGACGTTTTTGAGCTGTTTTGTATGCACTCCAATCAAATGTTCTCCCTCATAAGTTGTGACATAATTCGCGAGAGCAAAACCAAAACAAGTCATTCATAACGTTGGTTCGGGAAGTAGCATACATATTCTTGGTCAATTATGCAATGTTTCTAGACATTCCGAGCGTGCGATGCGTGAATAAATGTTTCATCATTCGCACCAACTCTTGGCGTTGTGCAGGATCGGATTATAATGTTTCCGTTCAAGAGATGTACCGTCACTGTTGGTTAGTGTGTTGAGATACGTTACAAAAACTGGCAACAAACCGAGCGGATAATTTACGATCGTATCATAACATGCAGTGTTTGAACATTGCATACACCGATGTGGTGGTGCATAGTGTATTCAGCTGTGAAAATAGTTGAAATGTTTTTTAACCACCCGAGTTACTTTAGTGCCGTTGAGCGCCGCTGTACAATGTGATGTGTAATTTTACCATTTCGGATTCGGATCGATGTTACGCAATTATTCATTTGCATAGAGTTATGCTAATTCGTTGGAGTGTGTAAAATAATCCTCACATATATATTGCATCGCACCCCTGAGGGATGTTTAATGTGTAGGAATGTCCAAATTGAACATCTTGTTACAATCATCCCTTCGTTGGTGGGGACATTCTGTAAAGTTTTCTGTAACTGTCTGTATAGCCAATTGCTGATTATTAGCATACCCGGGCCCTAGAATCGTAATCTATCGATAACGTAATGAGTTTTTTCCTACTCTATTCTTACCAATTGGTGCAACTTTCCTCCCCAAGGAGATACACTCAGCGAAGGGATTTTGGTCCGATATTAGGCTACTCGTCCGGGTTTCAGAGCACAATCGGCGGTCCATAGTAGAATTTGATGGAAAACTTTTCCAATTTACTCCGTTCGTGTTGCCTGGCCAGTTAGACGGCGATTCGAAGTGTTGAATGGACGAGTTTGTGTGTTTTTCTTTTTTTTCAAATCCTTTCCAACTCTTCCACCGTGCATTCCGCTTTCGTTTGCAGTGAACGGCAAACACCCATTGGGTTGGAAGTTTGTAAATGCTGCGAACAGATTTATCATGCTGTCGACAGGCACCGTCTGTTCACGGGCTTACGGTCGATTTGCTTCGTTCGCGACAGGACGAATTGAGGCTCACTCACTTGCCGGAGATGCTGAGCGACAACTCGCCATTGCCGATGACAACATTTCGTTGGAATGTTTTGAGTTTTAACTTCCCCTTTTTCCTGCTGTTAATGTTGCGAGAAAGTGAAATAAAATAATTCTAAACTATAATCCAACTTCATCGCAACTTTAGCCTTTTGTAAGTGCAGATGCCGTGGGCAGCAAGATACGACGGATAGTTAGCTTTGCATAGTAAAAGTTTGCCATTGGTTGATGCTTTCGGATGAACAAAGTGTCTCCGCGCAGCTCTCGAGGCAATTTAAATCCATTTTTCGACGTTTACACTTTCAGACGCGATGTGTCTATGGCGTGTGGCGTGTGCTGTTCACAGAGTAAAAGTATCTGCTGGTGGCCAAACTTTCATTGAAAATCTCCTACTATGTCAACGTAATAGATGCCGATGCAGATAGATGGTAGACCGTGCAAGCTGACCGTTGTCGGTAGGCCAAAGGCGTCGAGTCTTTCGGAAGCCGGTGACAGCTGGGAGCGATTGGCCGTAAATCTTCTTTCGAGGGGAATAAATTTGAACGATTTGATTTATGATATTGGTGAAGTAAACCCCAACAGCTACTCATAATGCGGATCCGGGTGTGGGTGGTATCCGGGTTTAACCCGGTCCGGCTATGAGCACACAATCATCGAGTCTGTACGTTAACGAGAGCTAGAGGCTGACTTCCCGCTAGGAAAGGTTCGAGTGCTGCAGATGACAGCACGTTTTGCATCATTGCCTTGTGGGTAGGTGATTGCTACCGGTAGCTAGTTCCCGAAAGGATGGATAATGTTTGCTTTTTTTTGCTAACCCAACATAGCCTACATGCTTGGGCTAGAGATGATTAAATTTTGATGATCCAAAGTCAATCGATGCATTCGTGGATCGCACACACACCGGTTGGAGGAATCCGTTGCCGATTTGCTTGTGTGCAATGAAAGAGAAAGCAATTCCGGAGGAATTTGCCCACGTCAAGGGGGTAAACGATGAGCGAAGTTTAAATGGCCCTCGTAAAGGTCATAAATATTGTTACCGATGCAAAGTTTGGTACTTAACACTTTTCATTGAACCATTCATTGCTTCCTCTAAAGGATCTGAAAGGAGTAAGTTCCGTTTTTAAACTTATTTCATAGAGCACACGTGCAAATAGCCATCATTAGAGTTATGTTTTCCAAAGTTAGTAAAACTTACAGCATGCGCCAGGGTGGACGCTTCGATGAATGGTATAAAAATATCCGCCAATTTCGATCCACAAATTCCACTAGAATTCGATTGTATGTAATATGCACTAGATGTGTACAGTGCCAGGCGAAGTGAAAATGATACGAAACAGATTTTAGCAACTCAGTGAGGTAAGCATACCGTTTACTGAATGGCCTACCGTTTGTGGAGGGTGGTTTGCTCTCGAAACGACCTGTTGATAAGACGATAACTTGCGACGGTTAACGAAGTGATTGTTGTTGATAGTATGCCCGGTCTGTGCTGGACCAAAATGGGTGGGGCAGTTCGCTTGGGCAGTTCCTTTCATCCGGAGCGTTTCGGGGCGCCCCGGGTGCATTTTACTAGCCAAGTGGACGTACATTTTTCGAACTATTGCTGCTACGGCGGATGTAAACAAGGTCCTTACTGGGAACAAGGCTTTTGCCGGTGGCGTACACTAGTTGTAATAGTTGATCGCTCCGACCTGTACCGATGGCCCCGAGAGTGCCAATTAAAGATGATAATAGTGAAGCAGAATTTACGGCGGAATGACCCGCACTAATGATGCCGGCTGGGGTAGATAGCTTTTGTATCTCGGCTCCATTCGTTCGGTGTCATAATGGCAGCCAGCTACACTTCTTGTGCCGTGCTGTGAGTTTGCCTATTATTGGGTTATTTTGCTTTTGTGCCGTGAAGCTACGCGCCACCGTCACGGCTAGCATCATTGCCAGGTCCACAGCACGTGGGGTAGGTCATTATCATTGCCATAGTGGAAGGATTCGATGGTTCAAACAGATTTCGTATATCGCAATGATATCGGAATACAGAGATGCACCGCACGCACAAAAGAGAGGTTCACGTGTGTGTAGAGTTATTTACTATTCGATGTCAGAAAGCAGTTCTACACGAAGCGTACTGAATAGTGCTATAGTGTTTTGGTTTATTATCGGAATTGTGCTGACAAATTGAAGTAGATTTATGGAGTCACATGGAGCGGAGGTAATTTATAGACAATGTATTTTCAAATATCGGCAGTTACTTCATAAGTAACACAATGCGAGGTTTTTTCTTTGATGAATGTTTAAAGAATTCCAATGAAGTACCAGTATCATCACGCTGCTTTCGTATTACCAGCCTTCAGTGATGTGAACGGACATAGGTGTACTGTAGAATGTGTCCCTTAGGATCAGGAATTTCATTTCATACTCCCATGTGTGGTATATGTATAGTTTTTAATTAACCCGAGATACTCCATCAACTAATCAACCCTTATTGGAGCGGAACGGTTGTGAAAGTTGGCAAGTGGAGAGGGTAGATTGCATTAGAATGGTGATCGAAATCGAGCTGGAATTCAAAACGACTTAAAACGTAACCTTCTTATCTGTGGTCTTCTGTGTATCAGGGATAAAGAAGGCATTTGAAAAATTATACATTTAATCAATATTGTTAAAATATGCTGTTGATGAAACAAAGTTGTAATTCCAACACACATTCCCAACGACACCACCCATGAATGTAGCATCAAAATGAGCTAGATGTATTTATATTTAATATCAAAAATACCTCTGATCTGGAGTAAAAGAAATGTATATTTGCCTCCTAACACTAAGGTTTTCTTCGAGACGCATTTTGCTGAATTCATTTGGCATCGGTTCAACAGAGCTTTACGTTCCCCGTAAACCACATCATTTTATGTAACAATGTTCCAATAAATATCGCTGGCTTGGAAGCACATGCATAGTGTAACGTGGCTGTGCGTAATTGTCAGCTTCTATTTCTTGCTTTCCCACACCGACGCGCAACGTTACTTGACGTTGCGCTTTCAGTGATTTAGTTAGTGCTGTGGCATCTGAAAGTGAACGGCTCAATCGTCGTCTGCTATCATTTCGGTACAATTGGCAGCGGAATGTCTTCGCCGTTCATTGGAATTCTTTCCAGTTCGTTCGGTTGTGCGTCGCCCTTTGCTAATTTTCCGTGCCAGTGTGTGAGTGTTTGGGGGGAGAAGTGGAAAGGAATATTATTTCATTTCTAGAAACGCTTTTCTCATCACGGAACTCGCTTCGACAGCAGAATTCCAAAGTGGTGCGACTTGTCGTGAATAGCAAACCGTAACTTCATTATCAATATAGTCAGCATAATTTTCTAACGCCGGAAATGTTATCAATGTAAGCCGGTTGAAATCATTCTTTCAGTGTTTCATGTTCTAGCGTATCTTGGAAAAGCTCGGAAACTTGTTCTTTAGGAAATCTTTTTTGTTGTACACCTTTTTTGTGTGTCGCCACATGAGAAGCTCTGTGAGGGATTGTTCGATACGGGTGACACATTGAAGCAATTTAACTTATTTCATTTGTTTTTAGTAAGTATTTAAAAGATATCATAAATGTGTTACATCACATACGTTTTAAAACATTGTGTAAGCATTTTTTTTTGGTATTGAGAATAAGAAAAAAATTACGTCAATCAAAAGCATTGAGCCGAGATGCTTTAGGCTTTACTTAAAATTCAATAAACTTTAACAATTTTGTCGCTTTAAATTCGTTTTGAAAAAGCTCTCATTGAAAAAACTTGAATATTTATAGCAAATACCGACAGCTAAAAGGTTCAAAAAGTTTCTTCGCCACTAGGAACGAGAAAGATGAACCGACCAACCAGCATGAGGCACGTGCAGATGACACCGAATCTCGTGAAGAGATAAAAATAATTAGTCTCTTTTTCGACCCTCTATACCCGCAGTCGGACAAATTAGACTGCTTCGCCGCGATAAAAGCTGGAAGCTGAAGATTGGCAAATAAATCTGAAAGTTTCCAGTGCCTGTCTGAATTTTGTTTCCTTGTCTTGTGTCTTGTTTGTTTTTTTCGTTATCTACCACCAGTGCCGACCCATTTCTTACTTTTATTGCCCCACCGTCCGTGCTAATAGTCGATCATGGAACGGTACGTTTTTCCGGCAGGTCGGTAGCACTCAGTGCACTGGAACGAACCCGGTTCCGTCTTAATCATTTTTACACCCACCGAAGATTCCGAAGGTTATTTCGCGGCAAAGAAACGATGAAATATGCTGCAGTGCTTTCCTGCGACCCGGAAGCGGAAAGAAAGTGGTGCCACGCGAAACCATACGGTGGCGCTCGTGCTGTGCGCTTTTCTGGTGCTTTCCCTGATGCCGCCCTGGAAATGCAGACTGCTTGCCGGTGTCATTGTTTTTGCTGTTAGTGTAGAAATTAAAGTTTCATTAAATTTCCTGCTCATTACGAACGCACGGTAGCGTCAGTTTCCGCTTTTCATTTTTCACATGCCGTGTGGGCCGGGGTGATGGTAGTTCTGGTTTGTGTTTGCTTTTGCTGGTTTCTGCTGTGGGTCGGATTTACCCATCTTGATTTGGTGACTGGGATTGGATGGTGGTTTTTTCATCTACGCTCGCCAGGTTTCTTAATCGGCTTATAATGCGGAGTGAGCAAATTGTTTTCTCACTCCTTACTCTTAGATTTTGGAAATATAGCTCTGATGGAGAATGCAACAAAGCGTTTGCAATGTGACACAACTTCGCTTTTTACTCAAAGGTGTAGTTTCTTTAAGAAACGTGCACTTTATATCTGCTAACTTTAGGGCCTAATTTTTAATTTACACTGCAGCTATTTTTCTTGTACTGAGTTTGTTCAAATGGTAAAAGTTATTTATATAAATCGATGTTTTAATTTAATATTTTCAATTTCTATTGTTTTGCAGTAATAATTCCAAAATGTAAACAATCGTTTAAAAAGGAATCATCATTGAAAAGTTGAATTTATTTCTATAAGTTATACTTCTATTATTTTCATATCTACACTGTACCATTTTTGTGTGCATAAGTCCGATTATCTCGTATTATCTAACGTTGTCGATGGCGCGGAAAATTAATTAAAGCTCCTATCTTTTTCCCGTCCGTTGAGCGCTATAGCTTTTGTCCTTAGGGTTCTCGCATGCAGAATACGAATTTCGCTTGGGAAAAAATGAACTTTTTTTGTGTGTGTGTCACCGATCAGCGAAAACTGACCCTTGTAACGAATACTATTTGAATGCACAGATTGGACACGATACTAAAACGAGATCCTTTGTATGCACATGTTTCTGCCTGTTCCTTTATGTTATGTCATATGAAACGAGCAGCCGAAAAAAAAAAAACAAATACGGTATCCGATGAACTGCTTCCGCTGACTTCGTTCATTTCGAGCTAATTTCCGCTCGCTACCAAAGGGCCATATCAGTTCTGTCGTCCTTGTGACTGGCATTTGGCGAACAAACTTCATCGATTCGAATTGACCAGTTTGACATCATTTTTTTGTACTTCATTACCCAAATGACAAAGGTAGCCCACAGTCCCATCTCCCGTACACACACACACGCTCATGTGTTGGGCACACGTTGAAAAGCGTTCGTACCTTTGGGTCGTTGTTGGTGAATCCCTGTCGGTGGTGTATGAGAGCATATTTGCTATACCGGGGAGAAGAGGCACATCATTTAGCAAAAGATGTGTCGATAAAAACCTGCGGAAAAGGTCGGAAAAAACCTTGTCATACAGGGTCATGTCATAAATATGAATGACGGCAGCCACGTTTGAATGGTGGCATTTTTTGTGTGTCTGTGCGTGTCTCATGTTGTCTATGTTGTCTTCCGGCCAGCTTCCTTTTGAGCTGGAATCCGTGCTAATGTCCGTCCCGTTCATTGTCACCGATATCCATTTACGTTCCGTCCGATGGTGCTGTTTTACGTGCTGTTGTTGCCCGAAACACTTTCGGTTTGTTTTTGGCGTTGAAAACTGGTTTACTTCTTTTTTTACCATTTTTTTAGGGAAAAATATATGCCTGCTAAAGTGGAATCGCCGTGAAATGTCACGATCATATCACTGTACCGTAAGGTATTGAGCGATTGAAAAAGGCGATGAAAGGCTGTAGTGACTGAACACAAAAACGAAAAGAAACATGATACAAATTTTGTCGGAAGCGATTCCCAAAAGGGAAATACGCTGCGCGAGAATGTAATGTTACAAAACCAAAGAATCACATCCAATAGAATGTTGGGTAACAAAAAAAAATGTGTATGTGTTTGAGTGTTGGTTTTTTTTTCTACAACAACAAAAATCATCAGCGTACATAATAATGTCATCACTGAACTGGAAACTGTCCTGATATGATTGATGTTACAATAGGCTATGGAGCGATTTCTTTCGATTGACGCTCCAGTGAGTAGGCGGATGAGGTTGGTTGTAAACATCAAACCGGAAAAGGGTAACGTTCATTATTAAAAATACACTTGAACGGGCAACAATGCTGTGCATTTTTGAGATTGTTTTGCGTTCGAAATAGAATTGTGTACTGCAAATACATGAATGTATCCTGTACGCTTGGGTTTTGTTTTGTGAGACAGATGTTTAATTTGAATGAATATTTTTGAAGTATGCACATTGTGGAAAGAGTTTTATTTTATGTTATGGATGGTTGAGTTTCTATGAAATCCTGGAAAAAAGTGCTAATTTTGTTAGGGAAATTGAAAATAATTTTATTTTTGGTATGTCTGAAGTTTCTGTCTCACAGATACACTTCAACCATCATCAATCGTTGGGAAGAGTGTATTTAATAAACATTTGGCTTGCAGGCTGAAGCGAGAAAAAAAAAACATCCATCAGACATTGCACCGGTGTTTCAGAGCTGAGTAGACCTGCTCAGTCTTTTGATATGTTTGTCCCGAGGGCAATCTCTTTTCTCAGCTCTGGACCGCAAACGGTGTACTCTCGAAAAAGGTATTGGGTTTACCGGTTGAAATCAATATCCGGTACGGGCTTTGTTTTCCTTCGGCATAATTTGCAGTGCGAAGGATCGCCTTCCACTTCGGTTGGGTGCGGAAGGCGATACATTATTTCCGTTCCGTTAAAGGTAATATTTTCCGTAGCAGGGTATGTAGCATCACCAAAGTTCTCTAAGGGACCGTTCCACACACAACGAACGTCAACTCTTGCGCAAGGCGTGAGCAGAAGAGCCTGCTGTATGGCCAGACTTTTCGAATAGTCCCCGTGGGAGGTGCGCATCTAAATGTGCATCTAAATCATGCTTACTTAATGGAAGCCGTAAGCATTCGTAACCCCCGAATGAAGTAGCAACATTTCTGTTGGCAAAGTGATTGGAGTACTCCATCTGCACGCGTTCAAATTTTGTCTGACCGAAAGTGTAATGGAGGTGTTGGAGTGAATCGGAAAGAAAAAACAACACCTAGCCCTAGGGTTAATGCATTTTCCAAAGTTATATCCTGAATTACGTACACCCTGTTTCAACATGGATGGAAGTTTACGAGCAATAGATACAATAGCATTGATGGAAGCACCTACTACCAAGGCTACATTAAGATGGAAACCTTTTTTCGTGCCGCACATATTTTTGTGTTAGGTTTATCCAAAAATAAGTCAACTGGTAGCTTTACGTTACGTGCTATCAAGTTTTCGGCCACTGAGCATCTGCATGCATGAAACAATTTAAATTAAGCGGAATTGAAACATTGAAGAGCGATTAGTAGCAGTTTTGTCAAATTTGAAAAATGATGTAGATCACCGAAAATAAAAAAAAAAATGTACTTAATTAGCATTTTGCAAAACTTTGATCTCTTTCACAATATCAGTCAATCTTCATCATTAATTGTCCGGCACAGATTGTTTTTGAAGGTTGAAGTGAAGTGAAGGGCATATAGATAAGGCATAATGATTAATGATTCCAGGCACAGCACGAAGGAGGGGGTAAAAAGTTGTCCAGCGTTTTTCACTGTTCAAACCTATGATCGTTTCACTTTCAGCTTAATACATGCCAGAAACAAATCTGGCAGAAAATGGTTCCGTTTATTTACCTCTTACATTAAACTAATTGACCTGTCGTCTTCTGTAACGTTCTCAAATGTCTATAAGCTGAGTGAAAAGTAAATGGCCATGAAATAATACTTTAGCCCAATCTAACATTTCCACTGTTACCCTTTGAATACTACTTCTATTCAAAGAAATCTATCCAGAAATTGACTATGAAATACCAGCAGTGTGTCCCAACCTTACTGAGCGTTGGGAACTATTCTCTTGGAACGGTTGAATCTCATTGCAACATATTACATATTTTATACCCATCGCACATTCTGTTGTATCAGTTATCAAATGATACGTAATGCGATGTTATATTCCACTTCGTATGATTGATATCGGAGAAAGATTAGGTGTCTTCTGCTCGGGAATGTTTTACATCTTCATATCCCGTAGTAGTACGTGTTCCCACTCGTTTTATCGCACCATCGTAGAGAGGAACACGTTGTTGCTAACTATATTCAGTCGTTTGTATCCATGGCAAACGGTAGGATGGCTTAAACTCCCCGTTCCATCACCCCTCAGCGTTTCCAACGGTTAGAGTCTTAAGTATTGGAAAGGATAAATGCAAAAGTCAGGAATTCAATTTCCTTTCGAATGTATCTTGAAAGCCGCCCATTCAGGGGAACCGTCCATACTAACTAATACTTCGGTGCTGTAAAACCACCCCAACTCACACCCATGGTTTGCGTACTTAACGGCTTAGCAAATAGTGTGCCAGGATGGTGCGAGGTGCGTTTCAGGTTCCCTCCAACATCCAACACGGCTGAAGGAATTTCCATCTCGGGCACTCTGATTTATCATTCGGCTCTTTATCTGATGGGAAATGCATCGTCCTTTCTTTCCGCTACAGTACAGGTACACCTGCCGCTTGCGCACTCTCTATCCGCCACCGGATCGGTGCATGGATGTATGTTTACGCATGTACTACCATGAAGCAAAACGCTCAGGGAAACAATGCCAGACGCAAGTGACTGTGTGTTCCACTCCGTTGGCAAAGCTCATTTGTTTTTGTTTTCCGTGTCGTTGAAAAGCATCCACAAACGCGCCCCAACCCCGTCTTACCCTGTCAGGGTTAGTTGGACTGTAAGGGCAACCGATTCATAGGCGTGTAGGCTTTGTGGAGTGGAATTATTACTACCAACGAGAAAACCATCCATTCTACGAAGGAAGTTATGGCAAGCGTTACGTAACCGTGAGTCTCATTTGCCCGTATCCTTTCAAAATGGGCGGCCCTGGTCCGTACCACATTTTCCACGTGAACTCAAACGGTCGCTCGATCCGTGTGACTCGATCTTGGTCGGTTCCGCTAGAACGAAACCGAACCATTTTGAGGTGTGGTCGTGGTCTCCTTTTTTTTGCCTTTTTATCACGAACCTCTCCGTCTTTCTATGGTGAAGGTGAATGGGTAGGGACATTCCCTCAACCTCTCTGCGTGTGCTTACCTGACGCGTATCCAAGCGGCAAAGTATTTAATTAGGATCGCGGAATGTTTAGAGACCGAAAGGAGATTTATTTATTTTTTCGTCCAGGCGGTTTTTTATCCTTCTGCCCTGGATACACAGAGGCTGGGGAAATTTAACAGCTAACGACGCAAAGAAATTAGCAGATGGCTAGCTGCTGCTGGTCTAGGTCACTGTGCAATGCTCGGGAAAGCGTAAACGAGTGGTAGCGGGTTAGCAGAAAACGGTTGTTGAGGTTTGCTGGTTGACTGCAAAATAATTACAAATATTTAAATTAAGCAAAATAATAGTGCCTCATTTTTACGCCTGTGCATCGAAGGGTGCGGAAATGGGTGTCGTTTGGGGATGGTTGAAAAATGTTCCGAGTTAATGAATCCTGCAACTGTAATCATTAAAGGCATTCGTACACCAAGTTGGTTTACCGATTAAAAAACGTGCGCAAGGATTAAATATTTCCCCCAAAAAATGCACACGATTTATTTTAATCGATTTTAACTCACGTTGCTTCATTATTCAAAAGAATAGAAAAAATTTTTAATACGGTACCTTGAATAAAACACGACAATTTGTATTGTGCTTCAAATATGTTTTTCATAATTTGCTTAATTAATTAAGTAAAATATTGTCCTCACTTCATTCCCAGCACTGTCGGCTGAGACGCTCGGTCTCCATTTCTCAATAGACCTGTTTCTCAACATTGGCATTAGTCACTAAAGGACTAACTCGAAATCGTGACTGGAATGTTTTTAAGTTTGTGTTTCTTTTCATGCGGAAAAACGTGCAAGGAATTATTCCCGCAAAAAAAAAGGTTGTTATGTGACTGGATGCATTTCATATTGTGTTTTCTTTTCGATATTCGAATTCTTTCCATCTGTGCACGATGTTTCACAGTACAGGCCAAAGAAAACAGCAAACATACTATACACAAAGTTTGCATGAATGGCCGTCAGCTTATTGATTGATTCGCCCTTCGGTGCAACCATCTTTGTTGCCCGCTGTTAGGAAACTTTTGTTCATGCTGCAGCTCATTATCGAACGACTAGTGATTCGTACGCTTCAAGGATGTGTTCGTTTTGCGTTTGGACCGTTAATTAAATTTTCCAACTCCATTTTCCGCACGGTAGAATCCATTTTCGGAAGGTGGCAGAAAATTGAATAAGTGTGGCACTAGTGTGCGGCCCTATTGTTTAGGCAATAACACCGTGCAGCAGGGTGTACATAGTGTTGTTTGGGGTCGGAATCCTGGTGGTGCGGAACCTGCTACTCGTGAATTCATTGTGTTCCGATGGCAACAATACAAATGCCACGGGTGTTTTTGCTAGCGGTTGGCGCAGCGTTCGGCACAGCATTTTTACTGTGGATCGGATAGCGATGATCTGGGGTCGCTGGTGCGTTTTATAGCGCGTCGTTAAGGAAGCAGAGGCATTCTGTGCGTGTGGAACGGACCGTATCGTGCTTGGATGGAAATGAGCCGCTCTCGATTTGTGCCGGCCAGAGATCTAAAGGGCACGATAGAAGCGACGGATGCCTGAGGGCGCTATTTATCTTGTCGCCCTTCATCGGCCGGCAATATTTTCGGCTCGGCACACGGCGAAAAGTTTATCGCTGCCGATGGATCGTGGTACGAGATCGGTTCATCGGCTAAACTCAGCCACCGTACCCAAATAAACAACTGGCCATGGTCGACTTTTGCTTAATTAATTTCATTATTTACCAAATTCCATTATTTGCCAGTCCTAACCTGTCAACCGTTTCGTGCAGCTCAGGTGGTAGCGTTTGATGCTTTTTTGCGTGCAGTGTTGATGTATTTATGTTTACGTACTTCACCAACAACAAAAAATCTCCGTTTTGCTATGCATTGAGGTTAGCGATAGAAAACTGATGCTCGACGAAAAAAAAGTAATACGGATTAAATTAAACTGGTGTGTTATTGCTTTCGTTCTGTTTACTAAGTTGGTAAATTTAATGATGCATGTTGAATGAATCATATTAACGGATGTTTTATTCTTTCTGATCTTTTTTGCAGGTATGTTCACAACTGATGATTTCAACTTCATGTATGAACAATGATATATCATACACCTCTTAATTTGAGCAGTGCGTAAGGTAGGCTATTCTCCAACGATGTAAATTATAAACATCTTGTCTCAAGTTACATAACATAGTGCATAACAGAAATACTACCACCGAGTGAACTTTTATTTCACTTGTATTCAATCAGGATGAACTTAAACTGAAAATCAACCTCAGGCTAGGTACAAAACACGAGCATACGTATTTCATTGGAAACATAGACAATTTGAAAAAAAAAACATGAATGCTCATCTCAAACAAAATGGTTTCCCATTATTCATGTGCGAGATGTGGTCAGTGAATTCGTCAAGCGTCAAGGCTAAAAACGAAAACTGTGGACATGTTCTTCATACCGAATGCAAAACTTCCCAAAACTGCCCAAAGCAAGCAATTTGTCACGAATGCGTAGTAGCCGCACTACTACCAATCTGCATTCGTTTGTTTCGTTCTTCAGGTTTTCCAACTGTCAAACTGATGTTTCTTACTATGACGGTCTTTTTGTGTGTTTGTGTGTGTTTTCATCTACGGTTAGCATTTTTCAGCTTCATTTAGGCTGCACTTTTGCCTTCGGGGTTGCTTATTCGCTTCTTTTAGTTTTGGACAGGCCATATTCAGCTTGACCGTTTTCTGCGCTCGCGTTCGGGAACAGAGAAATAGAGAAAGATTTGTCATTTTGGCAAATGAAATGTTACTACTGTTTTATCCTAGACGCCCGAGGCCGTTCGAATCAGAAACAATCTGCTGCTTTATCTGGTTTGGTCGGCCCTTTGTGCAAGCGATCCTTTTGCTACCATTCTATGATAGCTGTTCTGTTTCCGGTTTCCGGCTAACTAGCGAAAGATGTAGAACGTATATAAAGCTGAAAGCCCTGATCTTAAGACAAGCGGTAAAATGAACCATCTTCGAAAGGAACATGTACATAAGAAAAAAGGGCGATACAAAAACCGGAAACGTTTCGGTTTGTTTTTTACCTCATTCCCATCATCGGTTCCGTTCCGTGGCGGTGATAATATGGTTTTAGCTAAAGAAAATGGAGGGAAAAAATCATCCAGAAAACGAAACGCACCGAGCACCGAGGTATTGCGAACACATTAAAACACGGGAATCGTCGCCCGTGGCGGACGAGATAAGAAGTTGTGTAATTTGTCAAGCGGGATGTGATCGGCCTTTGTACGATGAAATTTTAGCCATATTTTTCTCAGTGTCATTTCGTTTTCCCTTTTCCATCGCGTTGACAGTCGTCTTAGCCGCTGGAAATGGTTGAAGTTGGATAGGATACAAGCAGCCGTTAAAAGCGGACGAGATAAGCCAAAAGCGCGGCTATGCCATAAAACGGTCCTCCCAGATAAACCGTGATGAAGTGATGATTGCTCTCGAGGTGCCAGGCAGTGCTTTAAATCCAACTTCATTGCAGGAAGCTGCAAGAGAGCAATCGTCATTACAAAGGTATATTGACTGTAGGGAATCTTTTGCTCCGATCGAGATTGTTTACTCGCTGCCTGATTGCTGGCGCCTAGCAAAATGGGAAGCCTGGTAAACACTCATTACCCTCACGTCGTTTGGTATTGATGGACCGTTACGTAGAGGGAAATCAGTTTATGCAAAAACGATATTTCTTTTGGTTCCAACACGAGAATGGTGTTTTTTTTTCTCTCTCTTGGAAAGCCTGTCTGCAAATGATCAGGCAAAGTAATTACTCATGCAGGGTGTGTGCCTGCAAAGGAAGTTACATTTAGTACAAGCTCATTAAGTAGAAGAACTTTCTTTCTCTCTGGGAGAGTCTCCATGTGCGTACTTCTTTTTCAGAATCATGCACATAATACTATCCTAGTTTCATGCTTGACATGCCCTCTTTTAACCATTCAATAGACTACTCAAGTTAGCTCATGATGTGCTTAGGTTGTTAAACGATTACGTTCGTAAGTGATACACAAGATAATAGTGCGGCTCATGTTAGATGTCGGCTTCCCAGACGTTCCCATCTGGAATACAGATTTACGATAGCTGTATGGATATGGCTTGTTGTACATTGACTGAAATTATCGTTCTATTGTGAAATCGGTCAACTAATCGATTGCGTTACGAGCATTGATAAATGTTCTTGGGCAACGCATACTATCCATCAATCATTCTCCATCGGTTACAATTCAATGAATGGATTATGAATAGAAAAGCCTAAGGACATTTTAGATTACAATAAACTAGCAGCAATCATTCCAGTTGTAGTAAAATACTAAAAAGAATACTTAATTGACATTTCTATAGGATTAACAGCTATTACACAAATGGATGAATAGAGGATTCAGGAAGAAGATCTCCAATTAGCTCAATTTTTTAATTGTCCCGCTTGTAAGCCAATTATTTGATTTAATTTAAACAAAAACTGAATTCGCCGGAAACCCAGAAAAAGGCTATATTTTTCTATTTGAAATTTCTAGCACTTGTTCGAAAGCATAAAAAACAAGTATTCCGAATAGCTGAGTCAACATTCTACGAAATGAATCCAATTAGTGGATTATTCGATTGGGGAAAAAATAACTTTTTCGAATTTTTTCGATACCTTTGGTACGCACAACAATGCTTTCGGCCACTGATATTCCCAAAAAGATCGATTCTTGAAGCGTTATCGGTTACAAACGGATTCGGGTGAAATTATCCAATTATTTTTTTGAGCTTAACGCATACTTTTGTCTCTTTCGTGTGTTTTTCGTTTCGCTTTGAATATTTAGCTTTTCGTGCACCATCGTACTGCGGAAGTTTCAAAAACTGGGACGAATATCCTTTATTGAAGAAGGCATTACATTTTCCAGAAGAAAGGAAAACAGCGATTGCCAATATTGTGGATTATTATGATTATTTTTGGAAAGAAGTGTAATCCTATAGAATTAACTTTAAGACATCTTGTTACACAGCCCAATGCAAAAGTACGGTAAACGTATTTGATACGTATTGTTTCCTACATTTGTGCTTAGAATTATTGATAACAATCTGTCTTTAGAAAACATCCATTTTAGAAAATATACAAGTACTTTGTTTATCTACAGAGGAACTAGAATTAGATGATAGATATGGGGGAGGAATACCAAGCATAGATAACATTTTTTTTAGTTTGTATAGATTTTATGTTGTTAAGACGATACCAACAATTTTCATTGCTTTTTTGACAGCAGAATTATGTAATAAAAGAATAAAAGAATCTGCAATGACTTTGGGAGTGTATTGGATACCGTCTTCAATAAATTACACGCTTTCGTGGAAATGTTGAGCCTGGTAATCCAGCTATAGCTAACATAGTCTTATAGGTGGTTGCACCAAGAAAAAGAATAACATTGGGGCCTATGATTCCTTCCACTAGTTTTTTTATATGCGTTTTGACGTTTGGCGGCTTATCCGCTGCTAGCTTTCCATACAAACTGGCGAGAAAAATCAGCCGGTGTTTGCGAGTTAGAATATTTTCCTAATCCAGTTTCGATCAGCTGCTCGACAAATGTCAAAACAATACATTTTTCTA